>CM069233.1:17063454-17369730 GCA_035582765.1 Acer negundo
CAGCCCACAACCTCACAAAGGGGCTGCCTTGCGCAGCCCATAAGGCCACACAAGGCTGCCATGCGCAGCCCACCAAAGTTTGGGCTTGTCATGCGCAGTCTAATCCACTCCTAGGGTGCGCACGGTGCTCGTACTTGGTTCCGGTTGCTTCGTTTTGCTTCGTGTCTTCGAATCTCCAAGACCTAAATATATTACGGCAGTATATATATAATAAATACTGCAGTATTAATTTTTTTTTTATTCACTGCAGTATTTTTACAAACCAAAAACTGCACATACTAAAAATAAATAAAAAAAAAACTGCAGTAACCCTAAAAAAAATACTGCACATATATAAAAAAATAAAACCTAGCAATCTACCAAGAAGGAATTATGGCGATGATAGACCACCCTTCTTGTTACAATTCCATAACAAAATTTACATTGAAAATCTAGGACCAAAATCGAGCAATAACAATCCACACAAACATATATAAATCCATACATCGACATGTAGTTATATATTTGAATACCTAGAGTGCCATCTCTTTCTAAACATGCATAATCATAATAAAAAGAAATAGATCCACGTATATATACGTTAATTAATTAAAAGGGTTCAACCTAGGCTCTGATACCAATTGTAGGGAAAAATAAACAAATAAAAGTGTTACACGCAGCGGAAGCGATACTAAAGACGATTTAGTGACTTTTAAAATTTTTCCTTTATGAACCTTAAACCCTTTTAATCAATAAACATGCATATATATCAACAAAAGTAAATTATCTCTTGTCGCGTGATCCGATTGACTTACGTCGATGGTAATCCGCAAGACCTTCAATCCGAGCACGAACGTGGATCACCTAGGAGCGTGGTCTCCTTTCCTTTGAATTGCAAACCTGTGAATGGACCAAACAAATACTTTCTTTTCTTTGTTAGTCACAAAACAATCAAAAGAATGTCAAAATTATTCCGGTCACTTTTGAGTTCACAATCTTATGATCGAAACTCGCGTGAACCTAGATGAATATCGTATACACAAGCTTATTGATGTTTAAGCAATTGTATACTATCAAAGAATAATTTTTCACTCCTTTTTGTCTCTCTAGAATAAAAACTCTCTTAGAATTAAGAAGAAGAAGAAAGAAAATAAAAACTCAAGCACCAATTAATTGATGTGGCCGAACCCTATAAGAACATATATATAGGTTGGCCGAATTTTTCTTCTTTTTCCTTTAGGGTTGCCGAATTCTATGTAGTATCTAATTAGGGTTGGCCGAATTTCATCATGTCACTTATATAGGGTGACTGAAATTCAACCCTAATTCTTTTTAACTTTATAGACTTCAAACCCTAATCCAACTCTTTTATTTTTATTCTTTTATTTGACTAAATAAAAAAAAGACTCCTTATTTGATTAAATAAATAATACTAATTTATTTATTTACTTATCAAACAAGTCTTTTACTTTTAGGAAAGATTTGTTTCTTTAATTAAACAATTAATCAATAAATCAATTAATTCTTATTTAATTAAAACAAATGAAACAAAATAATATTTTTAGGTCAAAACCTTAACCTAGCCGCCCCACTTATATATAAGATGGGCCTAATATTATTTTCCTATTTCATTTAATCCATTGGACTTTAAATAAAAAAGCCCACATGTGAACCAGACCCATTCTTACTAAAAGAAACAAGCCCACATGTCTTTCATTAATATATTAATATAATTGAGCAGCCCATTACTTAAATAATGTGCAAATTATATTCTTAATATATTAAATGCAATTCTAGATGGACCCTTAAATTGGTCCGGTAGAATATATCAAGTGATCCATGCAAGTCCGTGTGGATTGGGGATCTTGGCGGGCCATCTAAATTTAAGCTTCAATAGACATAACCTAATCACAATCAACAAATGATTCACTTAGGTCCGATCCATTAATTTTAACTCATTCCACTAAAGAGCTAAAACTGAACTCTTAAATAAAGATAGAAAAGGAAGATGCTCCTCATTCATACCCTAGACAATCATATTGGAGATAGTGTATCCTCGTGATTAATATCAGTAATCGCCAAGAGTTCATAGACCGCCTATAACTCTCAAAGTTACCATATTTACTCATATGACCACGTTTTGAACTTGGATATTTTGACTTGTCCAGAAGCCATGTTTTCAATAGACACTATTGAAAACTCAACGTTGAGATTTAATATCCAATTACCTCAAAACATCCATATGATGATATTATACTCTCATTTAATTAAATGGAGCCACGATGTCCATATCTATAAATGAAGTCCTCTATCGATTAACAAATGAATATCACCAAACTATCGAGGATAGACTATGCGATATAATCGTACTCATTGATAACTCAAATGATATCACTTGCAACCATAAGTCCATCATTTATCTCAGGATTAAGATAGACCTCCGATTGTCCTGATAATGAAAAGACTATTATCTATTGACGGTTCTAGATAAAGCTTTTCATTGTGATCCAGTTCAATGCACCCAGTGCACTAGATCCTTTTGCTCGAAGACACTCCGATGATTTTAGACTCATCATATCTCATTTGATCCCACTCAAATGCTAGCAAAAGAATTCTACAACTTTAACAAGATAAAGGTGCCCAACCTTTAACTTAAGTTGTGAACAATATTCAAGACTAAATAAAGAATTGTGTCTACCACATACATATCCAGATGTACGAACAATTCTTCTTTTCCCATAGTCTTTAGACCTTATGATTATTTACTTTGACAATTATAATACAAACTATAAATGCTATACGATTTGTTAAACCAGAAATCACTTTATTAATATGAAAAAGATTGTTAATTACAACATTACACTCTTGCTATTGAGCATAATCCTAACAAACATCGATATCTCTGATCCTATCTATCCCGAGGGATGGAGGAGGCTAGGTTAGCCGAAAGATGGTTATCGGTTCAAGGATGCAAGGTGCCCTTGCTTTTCAGGGTAAGAAGGTGTAAAGAAAATGCCCCGAGCCAATGTTCGAGTACCAGACGCTACGACACTGAAGTAACCCATGCTATACTCCTAGGGAAAACTCGAACGACCTTTAATAAAAGGGTTTCTGTACCCGAAATTGACATAGGTGGATAGGTAGAGAATACCTAGGGGCGTGAGACAACTCTCTCTAAGGAACTCAACAAAATAGCCCCGTAACTTTGGGAGAAGGGGTACCTCCTTACAAAGGGGGTCGTAGTGACCAAGCCCGTGTTGTCTAATACTAAGGTTTCTATGGTTCCTGATAGCAAGATGCAACCCACTGCCACCATTCAAGAGACAAATACTCCAATCCATATTAAATTGGATGGTACAAATTACCGTATTTGGTCTAAGGTTTTGGAGATGCACATTGCTGGTAGAAAGAAGAAGGGCTATGTCTAAAATTTAAGAAATAAATATTAGGGAAAATCATATTTTAGTCCATGTAGTTTGCCTTAATCTACATTTAGTCCACGGTTTTTTCTTATTGTACATTTTAGTCCATCCTTTATTTGACAATACATATTTTGGTCTCCACTATCCAATTCTGTTAGGGTTCCGTCAAGTCAACGAGAGTCAATGAGTGTAAAAGTTAAAATAACATCAGATGTTATAGAATCTTATATAGTCAAAGGGTATAATAGTAATTTACAAATTAATTTTTTTAAAAATAAATAAATATTATTAAATGAAATAATTATTATTATTATCAAAAAATTAAATAAGAATTAAATTTTAAAATAATTAAATAATATTAAAATAATTAATAAAATATACAAAAACAATTTACAAAACTAAAATAAAAACTAAAAAAGAATATTAAAAAATAAAAAAAATCTTATCTCTTAAAACAAAAAATTGGAACTGAGTATGGGATCTCCACCAAATCCAATGAAAAAAAATGGATTTAGAAAAGAAAATTGAAAAGAAAAATAAACCTAGACGATTCATCATTCATCAACACAACAAAAAGCCTATATTTTATCAACGCAAAACCAAAATCCCTAATCACCACTCTCTCACACCCAGAAAATCACTCCACTACTGACTACCCAATCATCAAACCAAAAAAATCAAAACAAATCCAATTTCACAAAACCATAAACAAAATCCAATTTCCCTTCTCTTTCCTTTATTTTATCAGCAACCAAACAAAACAAAAATCCATTTCATAAACCCATAAACGAAACCCAATTAAAAAAATTGAAAAAAAAATTAAAAAAGAACATTGATAGATCTTCATATATTCATCAATGAAGAAACAGATGTGAAAAAAAGAGATAAGATGCGGTGCCGGCTGAAGGAAATCAAGCGCGATATGAAGAGAAGACGCGGTGGCTGGAACTAGATCTGTAGAGAGAGAGAGAGAGAGAGAGAGAGAGAGAAGACGTGACGACTTTTGAATGGTGGTGGTGACTAAGGTTTAGGTATTGGTGTTGGTGGAAGATGATGATGATGATGACTGGTGAGTGTGGTGGTGCTGTTTTTATTGAAAGATTTATTTGTTTTTTTTTTTTCCTCTAGATTTGCTAACATTTTATGTTTGGAAAGATTTTATTTTCTGGTTTATGTATTGGAATTCAATTTGTGTTTGTGAAAAATGAAGAGTAATGATCCGTGTTTGTGAATAAATGAAGATTAATGATATGAGTTTGTGAAGAAATGAAGATTGATGACCTGTGTATTGATGAATCTGAGATTGTAAAGATTGATGATGTTCATTTTTTTTTTTTTTAATTTCGTAAAAAAATGCTGCAGAAATTCTTATAATAAATATTATTGCTTTTAAAGACGTTTTAAGTTTTTAAAGATTTTATTTTCTTTATAAAAAAATTCACAATTGTATTATTATTTAAACCTTATTTTATTTTTATTTTTTAATTTAACCCTTTTTAAAAAAAAAATCTGATATATACATATATATATATATTATTAAATATTTTTTAAATTTTTAATTAAGGGTAAAACAATCTTTTTAATGGGATCAGCACACATCAGAGGCATTAAGGTCATTTAACAAGTCTGACATGCTTTTTGACGGATTCTATCGTATAAGGACTAAAAATTACGAATTCCAAAAAACCGTGGACTAAACGTAGATTAAGACAAACTATGAGGACTAAAATACAATTGTCCTTAAATATTACTATAAACACAAATCCTAATGCTAAAAGTATCCTTATTGAAATGAATATATTCATTTTAATATATTTTATTTATAAATCCTCTTAAATTATTAACAAACCCAATTCATAAAAAAAATAAATCATATTATTTTTGTAATCAAATCCTCTTCTAATGATGGTCCAATTTACTTTTGAAAATGTATCGAATGTAGAAGTCTTATGAAAGAGAAGATGTAAAACTGGATTGTATATGAGGTCAAAAGATTTTCAATATGATATACGTCTATCTTAAAAATATAAGTAAAAAACTCATTGATCTATAGCTATCTTTAAAATAGATTATTTTGTTTATTGATATAGTTCATAATTATACATAACATTGGAAAGATTAAAAAAAAAGAAAAAAAAAAGTAAAATAATATCTACCTCTGTATGATCAGAGTCCTTTGAAAATTCATTTTCCATTACTTTGTTATATGATAATCATGTGATGATAATAAAGGTTTATGCTGGAAATAATTGGAGTTTAATTAACGTTTATCATAATTATTTTTATAATAAAGAGTGACAGTTGAAGATATGAGTGTAATTAACGAGTGTACATAGTATTTGATTTATTTTTAATTAAAGTAATTTGTCATTATCGGGAAATTTCTATTGGGATATTTTTGTAATTAAAATTTTCAATAAAATATAAGTATACTAATTAGTTTTATGGGTGGCAATGTCGGCATCTTATAGTGAATTCCCCTAAAGTTTGGTATAAGTACAAATATCCGTTGCTTTTAGATTTTATTTTGATGGATTAATAAAAAGACCAATAGTTATTAACATTAAAAATAAAGAGATTTTTTTTAATAAAGAAGTAACATACTAAGGGCCTGTTTGTTTTTTGCCTCTGAAATCTGAAAGTGGCTCAAATGTCTCGGTAAGACATTCTTGTTTGTTTTTCAAGTGATCTGAAGTATGAGAAACCATTAAAAACATTTGAGAGAAAAAAGTAGGAATTTATTAATTTTGTCTGAAGTCTATTGAGACTCCAATTAAATTAATTTTTTTTATTACCAAAATTACCCTCTGCATAATAGCTTATTTGCAAAACCTGTCATCGAAAGAAGCCGTTTGGCTAGTCAAACCGTCTCCCAAAGATCACAGTCGCCAGCAAGTGTGTTGTCACCACTCCGACCAGAAGCTTCAGGAGGTGCTAAAGAACAAAACCCAGGTGTTTAGTATCTAGATCCGACATCATTGATGATGAAAAAACGAAGAAGAAAAAGATGTTTGAGAACTGAGAAGAAGATGAGATCGATGATATGAAGATAAGTTGAAGAGAAATGAAAATAAAAAGTTGCGCTTTTTTAGAGCATCTTCTTCTTCTTCATTCTTCTTCTCTATTTCTCTTTTCTCCGTTTCATATTATTCTTCTTCTTAGTTCTTTCTTTGATTAGCCTAGTTTCTCCCTCTCACATATCTCTATCTCTCTTTATTTCTCTTCTTATTTTATGGATTTTTTTTTTCCACTAATCACTTGCACATGTCACATTCACATGTCATAAGCATCACACATGCTCTCTTCATATGCTGCCACCAACAAACAAGGGTATAAATGTCAAATTATAGGTTTTCAGATATTTTGGTTTTAAAACAAAAACAAACAAACAGCTTAACATTTAATTCAGACATAAAAAAATAAAAAACAAACTTGTTGCTCAGATTTCAGATTTTAGACCTAATTTAGAATTTTAAATCTTCAAATGAAAAACAAATGCCACCTAACAGTTAGTAAAAATAATTTAAAATTTTAAAAAATATTTTTTTTATTAAAATTATTAAAAGAATTTAAATTCAAAAAAGAAGATAATCTGAAAAATGAATAACAGTTTTTTTTTTTGTAAAAAAAATTGTTAAAAAAAATTAAAAAATAAAGATAATTTAAAAAGTTAAATACAACTTTTATATTTTAATATAGGGCTAAATGCACAAACATTCCCTGACATTTGTTATAATTATACGCATATGGCGGTTTTGGACATTAACACAAATATTCCTTGACATTTGAGAACTTTTGCACTAACATCCGTACCATTAATTTTCTACAGTACTTTAAATCCTAACTGTCAATGGTCAAAGGTACAAAATGACTATAATACCCCTTATTTTCATTTTTTAAAATTAAAAAATTAATAAAAAAATCTTCAATCTTCTTCATGCATCCGAAAAAAAAAAATCTAACACCATAAAACATCACCATCTCCAAAGTCCAAACCATCAAATATATCTTCATCTTCCCAAATCATCAAATATAACATCTTCAAAATCATCAAACATTACCCAACCATCTTCACCAATCCAGAAAAACAAAATCCACCATATAGTGTTACGAATCAACACCAGAAAACCACACCCACCAACGCCAACCGAGGAGATCGGCGATGATCTCCTCGCTAGTGGCCACCCAAAACCACCTACCATTCTCTTTTCTCTCTAACACTCATACAAACAACAAGCTCACAAGCAGTCAATCACCACTACCATCCAAACACAACAAAATTCAAAGAAAAGAATTCCAAAATCTGTCAACACAAACCCACATGACCAATGACCCCACTAGAAAGCCAATCACCACTACCATCTAAACACAACAAAATTCAAAGAAAAGAATTCCAAAATCTGTCAACACAAACCCACATGACCAATGACCCCACTAGAAAGCCGAAGAGAGAGAGAGAGAGAGAGAGAGAGAGAGAGAGATGGAAAGAAAGGGAGAGAAGTGGGAAGAAATGAAAGAAAGAGAGAGGACGTGACAGTTGGGATCTCGGCTCCCAAATCAAGTGCTAATCTCCTCGGTTGGGAGGAGATCGACTCTCGTAAGAGTGGTGGTTTGTAGATTTCGGCATGTTAGGGTAGTGGCTAGGGTTGGGTGTTTGAGTGGTGGTGGCTAGGGTTTGGGTTTGGCTGTGTTGGAGTCTTGGAGAAGATGATGATTGGATTTTTTTATATTCAAGTATTTTAAAAATAATAATTTTGTTTTTTAATTTGTTTAATTTTAGTCAAAAAAACCATATTACCCTCAACGGTTAAGAGTTATTTAACAGTGGAAAATTAACGTTAGGGGATGTTAGTGTAATATTTTTCAAAGGTTAGAGGATGTTTGTGCTAATATATCTAAATCTGTCATATACGTGTAATTATGCCAAATCTCAGGAGAGTTTGTGCAATTATCCCTTTAATTTATATTCCATTGAAAATGCATCTTCACCAACTAATCAATAATGAAAAAAAAAAAATAAGAGTTCTAAAATTTTAAATTATTTCTTTAACTTCTTTTTTTTTTTTTTTTTAATAATAAAAATGCTATCGTATTTTTAAGTTTAATGAACAAGTGCTACTACCAAATCACATATTAAGGTGGTCAATCAACATTTTAAAAGGGTTTTGGTTGTCATATAAATATTTGTATGCAGTTGGTCGCTAGGTCCTGATTTTTTATGTTAAAAATGCATTTCTCTAGGTATCGAAAATCTCAAGCTAGAAAAGCACTGATCTAGAGGTGAAAAAACTAATATTTTAATATTTGAACTTGGAAATCTGAAGCTAAATTTATAAATAGTCGTCAAATTATTGATAATTTCAAAAAAACCCTTCTTAAAATTTTTATATTTTTCTTGAGCTGAAACAAACCCTTTTTGGACCACAATATCCTTTATTAACTCCCACTACCTCCAACTAGAGGTGCCCCCGGTTCGGTTCTAGTTTTGGTTCCAATTCCTTAGGGAACTAGAACCGGTTCCCCCTGGTTCAGATTCCTTAAGGATCCGGTACCAAACCTTTTTTTTTTTTTTTTAAATTATAAAGTAAAAAAATAATTATTAGAAAAATTAAAAGACATGTTAAATCAGTTTATTGGGTAACCAGAAATTAAAATATATATATATATATATATATATATGAAAATCTAAAATAAAAATTTAAATAAAACTAAAAAATTTAAATTGGGTTTGCCTTGCACTTAATTTTTAACACATTTATGTTTTTTTTTTTTTTTTTAAAGAACCACAATTAAGTTCCCTACATATCCTCTTAGAGTTTAGATGAATCAAAGGCCATGTAGTTCTCTTACCTTTTATTCAAGGTTTGCTATTGGAAGTTGGAACCCTAAGTCCCTAACTAATCGCTGCCAGTGCCTTCCGTTCTCATGGTTTGGTCATTATCGAAGAAATTGTAAACTAATTCTTTATCGATTTCTTGTTGTTTGTTTTGCGCCTTAGTCCAATTATCAACACAAACTTGAACTTGAATTGATTCTGGACTCATAACCGAACGCCTTTCATCCAAAATATTTCCACTAGTGCTAAACTCTTGTTCCACAACCGTAGTAGAAACCAGTGTTGCAAGAATTTGTTTGGTTATAATAACTAAAATTGGAAAGATGCCTTTCATGCTCCTTCCACCGTTGCTGGATATCAAATTCATTGTCTTCCATAAACTCAAAAGAGGTTTTTTGATAAGTTCAACCTTGGCATCTGAGCATGATAAAGAATCAGTTCGTAATTTTTTTTTTATTTTTTCGGATAACAGTTGTGACCGTAACCCCTTTAATGTGGAGGATGGAGAAGCATGGGATGCAGTTTCGGTTTGTGGAACATCAATGTTTAGTGATGGACCATAAATTCTAAGATATTCATCATATAATTGATAAAATAATGACTTAATTTTAGTATAATAACTACCAACATCAACTTCTTCTCTTAAAAATTCATAATAACATTTTAAATAATCATTCAAATTATCTACTTTACAACATGGATCAAAACACAATGCAAACAAATAAATAGATGGAAACTCCCTATAATAGTCTAATTTGCTTTCATAACATCAATGCAAGGATGTAATTGTTCATCGATTGCACTTGCACACTCCAAAAATGCACCAACAATATTAATACTCTCAATAATAAATAAATGTTTAGTAGGATAATAAATACCATATAAATTGTTAGTAGCATCATTAAAGACTTTTAACAATTGAAAAAATTTTGTACAAATATCCCAATGTTGTGCATGAAGAATAATGTTAGTAACATTATATTGCATAAAAAACTAATAATTCGCTATATTCATAATTCAGCAAACAATTTATAAGTAGAATTCCAACAAGTTAGAACATCACAAAAATATGACACCTACCATTTGATTTACAAAATTTTGACAATGCTTTCATTATAGAAGCATGTTTCCACAAATAATGAAGAGCGTCTCTAATAGGTTTAATAAAATTTTGAAGAACCTTTTTATTTTTATTTTATTTTTATAAATCTTATAAAGTGTACATATGAAAGTGGTTTTAGGAACACGACATACAACATGATTTAATGCTTATTGACAATAATTAATAAAACTAACGTTTTCACCAAACAAAATGGTAAGTGTTCCACAACAGCCATTCTAGTTAATTGTTCTAGATTATTTAATTTGCTTCACTATATTTAAATAATTGATGGTTAGGGCTAGTGTACTTGGAAATTTGACTTTGTGAATGCCGCCTCTTCGGCTGGATGCTTGCTCGTTATATGCTTCCGATATGTGCCATAGCTTCTAGATTTAAACCACTTAGTGACAGTAATTACAAACCACTACAAAGCTTCCATCGTCTTTAGTAATTTTCTTCATATGGATTACAAAAAGATCGGATTTGCCCTGCTTTTCTTTATTAGGTACTTCAAAAGTTGGAGGGGGATCAGACATATTTTGTGATTGGCTCTTGTTGTAGGGGGTGGAATTGGGTTTGGAAATTGTTAGAGGGGGATTATGAGGGTTTGTGGATTCAAGATAGGCTTGTTATTGTTGCAGTAACTCATGATAAGTGATGTTGTCATAACCGACATCATCTTGTATAGAACCCTTACCTTTGCTGGAGGGCCTTGAACCTTCTCCACTTGCCATTGAAAAAATTGAATTGAAATATTTGTTGAAAATAAATGTGAAAAAATGGATGTAAATAAATTTGAAAAAATTGTTGGAAATAAATTTGAAAATCTTGTTGGAAATAAATTTTAAAAAATTGTTGGAAATGAATTTGAATTGAGTAAAAAAAAAAATGTAATTGCAATAAAAAAATATTGAATAATTGAGAGAGAATTGGAGAATTGAGGGACAACTGAAGTGAGGAGAAATGAAATGGGAGGGGGGCATTTATAGGAATTAGGAAAAGGGTTTTAAATAAAAAATAAATTTCATTTAAATATGATTTTTTTTCCCTAAAGAACTACCGTTTCGTGCCCAACCGTAGTGGCCAAACGGTCCAAATAAGATTTAAATAAATAAAAAAAAATAGTAGAACCGGTTGGAACTGTCGGTTTCAGACGAGTTCCACAATTTTGAGAACCAGAACCTAACCGCTTCCGATTATGGTGCGGTTTTTAATGCCATGGTTTGGGTTTGAACCAGACCATAGTCACCTCTACCTCTAACGACTTAACCAATAAAAACTAGATAGAGAACTAATTTTAAACTTGGAGAGAGAAAATCACGATTAACATTGAAATAAACAATTAACATTAATAATAATTTCAATAGAATATTTTCGTTTTCATCGTGTGGACTGTGAACATATATACTCTTTATGCGTGAACATTTTTTAGTTACTCTACGTATGTGAACATTTTAGTTACTCTACGTATGTGAACATTTTTTAGTTACTCTACGTATGTGAACATTTTCGTTCTCAGTGAACATTTGTACTCTTTGTACGTGAACATTTTTAGTGCGTTACTCTTTGGCATGTAACAATTTTTACTCGGTGTGTGAACATTTTTACTCTTGACGTCCGAATATAGTTTTTGTTCTGATCAACATGTTATAAAACATATTCGAATGACATTTAAGTGGACAAACAATTTCAAATTTGTACTCATAATATTTTGTTAGAATTGTTTCGACCATAGAGAAAAATGAGAAGAGAGAGAAACTCAAGGGAGGGAAGAAGGAAAGTTGTAGAGTGAGAAACACAAACGGATGAGAGAAGGTTTTTAGGTGAGAATGAGGTTAGAATTACGAGATGATTAACTCAGTCATTCATATTATAATGTAGGGGTAGTTTTGTCAACTTACTAACCAAGTTAACAAAAAGAGAAAAAGTTTGAAAGTTTTTAATAATTTGAGGGCCTAAGCAGCAATTTACTTAAATGTCAAATCTAAACACATGATCAGCGAACAGTATTCTTTGTTAAGATGCGAGCAGAAGAGGTTGTGACTTGTGAAATACGTTGAAGTTTGAAGCACGAGTTCCAACTCCCACTCTCAATCTATCATACTTCTACCTACCACTTCTAACTTGGTTTAAAATATTAACAAGAAGAGTAGAGTACAAATTTCATCTTCAACTTGGAGAAGCAGAAATTTCACACACAGAGAGAGAGAGAGAGAGAGAGTTAGAGAGAGAGAGATGGGGAAGAAGATTGGTGAAGTGGGCTTGGAGGACTTGGTGAAGGCCGGTTTGAGAATGGAGGAGGCAAGAGAGTTTGATGAGATTCTAAGTGAGGTGTTGAGAGGAAGAAGAAGAGGAGTGTTCGAGTTGGACCCAAGAGAAGTGTGGAGGGAGTTGGTTGCTCAGAAAGTGCTCAAGCCGTGGCACCCACATGGGTTGCACCAGCTTCTTTATTACAGTGTCTATGCTGATTGGGATGTCTCCTCCAATGGACCTCCTCTTTCCTGGTTCCCTTCTCTGTAATCTTCTTTCTTCTCTCTTGTTCATTTTCTCATATTTGTTGTTTAGTTTTTGTTAAAACTGCCTGTTGTTTGGCATTTTTGAGATGGGTTGATGTTATGGGTTTAATTAGTCAAACAAAGTATTGAAAGCTTGCTTTCTAAAAAATTGTTTCGATGAGCAATATCAAAGTGAAATTGGGTACAAGTTTTAGGTAGTTGTGGGATTTGATATGCAAGGTAATCAGAAATCTTGGTTTTATTATATCATGTTGTATTAGCACTTATTTTGCTGTTCTCTGTATGTATATATCCTTCCTAGTTGTCTAGACTCTAGTCTTTATAATTGAAAAGTATTGATTCTACGCTCTTAGATTTCTGGTACGACAACATTAACTTGTAATTGAACTCAGCATCATTGAATATGTTTGATGGTTATATGAATAGTAAGAGAAGTAGACTATATTTTTGTGCTGCAAATATCTAATTGGAGTGCAGGTTTCGCTTAGTTGCTTAATGATCATGCATTATCAAAACTTTTTAAGATGGCATGTCTGTTTCAGTATGTGGACTTAATGCGTCAAAGTTTGCAATCTCTTCTTCTAATGGACTATTGTGTTCTCTAATGTCAGACATCAAGCTAAACTTACTAACTTGGGAAGAGCAATGGAGATTCATGGTCCCAAGCGTTTAGGGTCTTTGTACAAAGACCCCATAACAAGCATTAACCTCTTTCACAAATACTCAGTTCAACATCCGGAGGTTAGTACCTTTTATGCTTATACATTTATACTTTAATATAATTGTAAGCTTTAATGCAGCATTTTTCTTACAAGAATAGTTTTCCTTATTGCCTTTTGTTTCTGTGACTGATTCTCAGGCTTATTGGCCTATTGTCCTAAAAGAGCTTTCAGTTGTATTTCATGAAGCCCCAAAGGGTATTCTAGAAAGAAATGATAAATCAAAACAAGGTGGAACATGGCTTCCTGGTTCTCTTCTGAATATCGCTGAATGCTGTTTGCAACCCATGAGCCATCCTAGAAAACAGGATGACAGCGTGGCTGTTGTGTGGAGAGATGAAGGGTGTGACGACTCCAGTGTTAACAGTATGACATTGAAAGAATTTCGAGAACAAGTAATGTATGCTCTCATCTGTAATTTGTGGTTGATGTTTCTATCTTATTGTAATGTAGTCCTCTGTGTTTATTTATAATTTTAAAAAAAGAAAAATATGATTCATTTACTAACTAAGTTTTACAAGAACCCCTGCTTAAACTGGTCATGCACGCCCTTAAGTTTTCTTGTTTACTACATAACCATGTTCAAGAAAGCACAGTATTTTAGTTTCAATGATGCTATTGTGCATATGATCTCTTAGTTATATCTCAGCTTAACTTAATATCAGACACCTTAAATTTCAGAATGTATGAACTGTTTGGTACTGGCGATATAAGCCCATCTCCATTGAATGAAAATACAACAATCAATCATATTGTGTTGTCAAATTAGTGTCTCTTTTGAAAAATAAATTGCATATTTCATGCTTAAACTTTGTCATATATGTAGATAAAAGGATAAAGTTTTTATTGATACAAATGACGAAGGAAGAAATAGAATTGGACAAAGCATAATGAAGAGGATTAGATTATAAAGTTTCCATATTTTTTTTTTTCTACTTAACTTCAAGTTAATTATTGTTTCCTCTCATCTTTCCTTCCTCACATCTGTTTCTTTTCAGTTTTAGTTATATTTTCTTCTATATGTTTTTAATTATTTGGCTACAAACCGAGTTACAGGTTGGTGGCTAATGCGCTGGATGCATCATTCTCAAAGGGTGATGCAATTGCAATTGACATGCCAATGACAGTTCATGCAGTTATAATATATTTGGCAATTGTACTAGCTGGATTTGTTGTTGTATCTATTGCTGACAGCTTTGCAGCAAGGGAAATTGCAACCCGTTTGCGAGTATCTAATGCGAAGGGTATATTTACTCAGGTGATCTTTCATTACAATAGATCTCTTGTACACAAGAGATTAGAATTTCCAAATGATATGAACTTCATTGCTAAATTTGTGTTCTGTTTTTATCACTTAGTTTTTGAAGCAGATGTATCAGTTGTAAGGGAATAAAAGTCCGGTTGACAGATTGGTTATCCTTAACCTGTTATCGACTTCAGATTTTAGAACTGTGAAAGACTTGGCATCGTCTGTTCAGAGTTTTTGGCTTCAGATAACAAGTTTTCCATTTTTTTTTTGTCACTGTTTCATTTTCTACATTGCCTTTCAGCATGGAATTGAAAATGGTATATGATAATATGAATAAAGTACAAAATTCTGACCGGTTAAACATCCCTGTCACTGTCGAGTCATTTTCAACCATTGGTGTGGCTTTTTTGAAGTATGCATGACTATATTATTATATACTTTAAAAGGTTCAGTTTTCCATACAAGCTTTATAAATCATGTGAAATGTTCAACTTCAAATCTAGCTAATTTTGTTATGTGCCAGTTTGCATATATTCCTTTGTTTCGGAAATTGATATTTGCCTTAAATTTTATTCAGGATTATATATTGAGAGGAGGTAAAAAGGTTCCTTTATACAGGTAAATGAATACTTTGTTTTAAAAAAATCTTTCTATTATATAATTAATTATTCTCTTTTACTGTCTCTGTTAGATGGTGTATATTTTTAATCTGGGTAGGTGAGAATGTTGCCAGATTTGATGATGGAACCATGCATCCGAAATTAGACTCACTAGAGTTGAGTCCCCGACGATGGACGCTTTTACTGATATGTCACAGAGGTCATGATTATGTGCAATGGGGATGACAACTAATTCTAAAAACCAATAATATTCAAAAAACTAGATTGCATTGTTTTGAAATTTGTTGGTGTATCTTGACATTTATACCTTCTCAGATAAATTGGTTAAGTCAGTCAAAGGAATGACCGAGGTAGCTTTCTGGACCTTTCGAAAGGTCTACATATATTTAACATAATGCCTGGTTAGATGCATCTGAAAATTATAAGACGAAGCTCTTGAAATGAACATGCAATAGAAGTGGTGGAGAATTTGGGTTCTGAATGATGATTGGTTTTCGAATTACCTTTTCACGAGCTTTGAGTTTCAACCTACTCAAGTTAAGACTCCTTTGGATTTTTGCACAATCTTTAATGACCTTTGGCCAATTTGTTGAGATATTTGTGCAAAAATGTGCCTTTTGCACAAAAATAAATTCCAAATAACAGTTTCTAGTTTAGTTGCTTTCTATGAAGGCTATTTATTTGTCAGATTGAAAACCAAATCTGGCATGGTTAACACCGTTTCCTTTTTGATGAACTTGGTTATACATTGGTACGTGACATGTTTCTTGTTTCTCAGAAGTCCTCTGGTATCATAATGGCAATTTGTCTTTCTTTTGCAGTAAAGTTGTGGAAGCTGCTCCTTTAAAAGCTATTGTGCTCCCTGGGATTGGGAGCAATTTATCCATTCAACTAAGAGAACAGGATTTATCCTGGAAAGATCTTCTTTCTAGTGTCAATCGCCATCCTAGGTAACCTGTACTCTTGTTTTTGTCCTCTAAAAGAATTATCTTTATCATCAATATCTATCTATTGCAATATCCCGAAATCGCTTTTACAGTTTCTCCATAAAATTGGTCTCACACCATTTCAAAGTATTTAACAACATTCTCTTGGTGGCAGGCCAAATTATTATGTTCCGGATTATCGACCAGTAGACTCAATAATTAATATACTTTTTTCATCTGGAACCACAGGTAGAGATATCCTTCAACAGCATATAGTGTTGTCCAAACTTTTGACATTCATTTTATCATATAATATCTAGTTTATCTGTCGGTCTTCATCAGGAGAACCAAAAGCTATCCCATGGACTCAACTTCCACCGATTAGATGTGCTGCTGAAATATGGGCTCATATTGATCTTAAAGTTGGAGATGTTTTCTGTTGGCCAACAAATTTAGGATGGGTGATGGGACCAATTCTAATGTTTGGATGCTTTCTAAATGGCGCAACTCTTGCTCTTTATCATGGATCTCCTCTTGGATTCGGTTTTGGAAAATTTGTTCAGGTGACACTTCTATACTTGCTTTTCCTCTTATGAAAAGTGAATCTTGTCAATCAAGGGGTTGGAGTGGTTGGGTGAGGTGGTCTTAAAAATAAATATAAAGAGTCACTTAAAGGTTACAGAGTGAAGAAGAAGCATTTGCAAGGCAAAGCTTACAAAGACATCATGTGCATACAAATGCTATCAAAGGGGCATTAAATTACCGACAGTCTACTAGGTTTTAATAGAGCACACCCTTAGTAAAACAAAGCTTGCTCAAGTCCTGAACATCATATGTTTAATATGCCATAGATAGATTTTGTATGGTACAATTCCATGAGCAATTGTATAAAATTTGTTTAGTTATTAATGATCAGTTATGGTGTAATAAAAGACATGAATACTTCTCTTAGCTATAGTGAAATGGGATAGTATGGAATGAAACTTGTCTAATCTTCTGTTATATATTTTCAGGATGCTGGAGTGACTGTCTTGGGTACAGTTCCAAGCTTAGTGAAAGCTTGGAAGAGCGCAAATTGTGTGGATGGCTTAGATTGGACTAAGATAAGGTAGTATTCTTTTTCAACTTCAAATCAAAATGTTTTCTTCTCATCCCAAAGAAGTATTGAATTAAAATATCTGTGCAGATTGTTTTGCTCCACTGGAGAAGCCTCTAATGTTGATGATGACCTTTGGCTTTCTTCGAAATCTTACTACAACCCCGTTATCGAATGTTGTGGAGGCACGGAGCTTGGCTCATCCTACATCCAAGGAAGTCTTTTGCAGCCACAAGCTTTTGGAACATTTAGTGGTGCATCAATGACCACAGGATTTGTCATTCTTGATGAACATGGAATTCCTTATGTAAGAATTTTTTTCTAGGTTTGACCGCATTCTATTTCTCTTTACAAAAATTTTGCAAAGCCAAGTGTCACTAGATCATGTCATTCTAGTACCTGTTGTCACTGTAGTGAGTGCAGTGACATGGCAGGTGATAATCGTGGCAATATATATGAGATAGTAAAATGAATCTGAAGGAACATGACTAACTGATTAATATTTGCTTTCATTGCATAAATATGTCATCTTTACAGCCAGATGATCAACCTTGTGTTGGTGAAGTGGGTTTGTTTCCTCTATACCTTGGAGCAACTGACAGATTGCTTAATGCCGATCACGATGAAGTATACTTCAGGGGAATGCCGATGTATAAAGGAATGGTATACTTTGATCTGTCTTTCTTAATGTACTTTCATAGAGATATTCCTTTGCGCTAAAGCAGCATAATATCACTATTTAAACCATACCCAAAAGCAGCATGTTGTGTGGGAGGAGGTGAGTCACAAACTTTTTTGGCAAAAGAATCACCTAGATTATAACTACTTTCAAGTTAACCTGCATGGATCTTCTTTGGGGCCCAGATTGGAGTGTCAAATGCCAATTTTTGCTAGGCTTATATTTATATTTTTCGGGGCATTAATAAAATTAAACTTCTTGGTTTGATTTCTCATCCATCACATGTCATGATCAATAGCAGTCGAAAGACTTAACTAGAAACTAAAACTGGGCTTAAAGTTTTGTTTTGTGACTTGTTGCATGTATTGGCAGCAACTCAGGAGACATGGAGACATCATCAAGAGGACTGTTGGAGGCTACTACATTGTACAAGGCAGGGCTGATGACACCATGAATCTTGGTGGCATAAAGGTATTAAGGGCCAGTTTGGTATTGCTTTTGAAAAGTTAAAATCTGATTATTTTATACTTTTTACATAAAATGATGTGCGGTAAAACTTCCAAAAGTGATTAATTGATAATCTGACGAGTTTTGAGAGTAATTTTGAAAAGTAGGTATTATTTTTCGAAATTGATTATTGAATAATCTATTTCAACATTTAATGAATCTTTTAAAATATATATATATATATATATATTTTAATAAAATGAATCTTTTAAAATATCATTATTATCCTTATGAATTTAAGTTAAAATCATTTATATATCTTATTTGATTTTTAAATTAAATATTCTAATTAAATATTGATTTGATCTATAAAATCTTTTTAAAATAATTTTTTTTTCTTATGCAATTTTTTTTTCTAATTTAAATATTCTACTTAAATATTGATTTAATATATAAAATTAATTAAAAAAATGAGATAGGATCCTAAACTCATATATATTTTAGTCATTTTAACTAATCTCAGCACTTTTGTAATAAAATTATCAAACATATGTATATTGCTTTTGAGCTATACAGTAATTTTAAAAATACAATTAATCAAACATCTACTGATTAACTTAACAGCTAATTATTTCTTTAGTATAGTTAATAGTGATTATTATAAAAGTTACAGTAATACCAAACTGGCTCTACATTCCTCTTCCAACTTCTTTAAGTGAGTGATAATAAAGCGATTATCAGAAGTAGTTAACAATGGTTTACAAGCAATCAAATGGGAAAGAATTGGTTCCTAGCATTGTGTATTTTTACCAAATAAGCTCTTTACAAGTACATGTTTTGGTTTTTAAATTTAAAAAAAAAGGTACATGTTTTGATATATTTTAAATTGCCTTGGACTTCCATCTCCTTTTTGGGTCTGCAAATCTTGCACTAATTTTAGCGTGTTCCTTCTAATGTGTAGACAAGTTCTGTTGAAATTGAGCGCATATGTGATCAAGCTGATGAAAGCATCTTGGAGACTGCTGCCATCAGTGTTGCACCAGTTGGTGGCGGCCCAGAAGTGTTGGTTATATTTGTGGTACTAAAGAAAGGATTTAACATTCAACCCGACAAGCTTAAAATGAAATTTCTGAAAGGTGTCCAAAGCAACCTCAACCCTTTGTTCAAGGTTTGTTGCTGAGAGTGTTTCGTTTTCTGCAGTTTTCTGTCATTCATACAATCAGAGGCTTAGTTATTGTTTGATTTCTGATGTGATACACTGTTTCCGATATTTTGAACCATAACCAGGTGAGCGTTGTTAAGATTGTTCCTGAGTTTCCGCGAACTGCTTCTAACAAGTTACTAAGAAGAGTGTTGAGGGACCAGGTGAGGCATGAGCTATCCGTTCGAAGTAGAATGTAGAAGCAATGTCATCAAATTCTTGGCGCATCAATTGGGTTCGAAGTAGAATGTAGAAGCAATGTCATCAAATTCTTGGCGCATCAATTGGATTTGAAATACACTAGTCATGTAATGTATACTTTGTGAGATGATAAATAAAAGAAACAATGTGAATGTACATTGAAAGGTTTATATGGGAATCGTGTAATTGCAAACTAATTCATAGCCATGATCGTTGAATTCATTGATGTTAAGATCTTCTGGTTTCAGTTTTCACTATGAACACCTGTTTAGGGTCTTCGCTGTTAAGTGTGTCCAAGAGAAATTAATTAACAATGGCACACCTAACAATCTATGTAACTCTCAATGACTCATCAGATCGAGGATGTCAATGATCTTGTGATATTAGAAAAGAGACTACTCGTCTCCAAAATCATGCCCCAACAATCCATACCCATCATTGATATGTCACAATTGGTCAAACTATTTTCACATCTAACAATGTTAGGCTCACCACAAACTTTTTACCTCAAGTTGAAAAGGCTCGAGTGGAAAGATTATCCAAGCTTGTTTGACGTTTATGATGATGAAGCTTCTGCTTTATGGCCTCCTGTTTGCAAGTATACATATATAACTATTAACATACATATGTATACAAATTATCAGATTAGTAGTCAGTATTGGAACCGCAATATATATGTATATATATATATATTTATATATAAATATGATGTGGATTGAGCTATTATACATGATCTGTATTAGAGGGCGGCCCGGGCTATAAAATAAAAAAAATATTTTTATAGATGTATTCTAATTTTTCATTTTTTACTTAGAAAATTACAGATAATTACCTTATAAAAATATGAAAATGGTTCCAGATAATACAACTTATTTAATTTATCTATCTAACTTAAAATCAAAATTACAATCAATCAATATGTAATTCCTACCGGGTTGCAAACTAAACAACCTAGGGGTGAATATGTTGATGTTCTATTACTATACTTTTTCGAGACTTTCATCGAACATTTAGTGAGCATACAATTTAACCTTCAATATGCGTGTTGTTAAATAACAACTATGCAACTATGACTTTGAAGCACAATTCACCACTCTTAGTATACAAACACGAACATGTACATGTAAACCAATACTAAGCAATTAAAACATATATGTAACAAGTAAATCACAAATGAAATGATCTTGTATAGTTTGTCACTTCTCTTTTACTCAAAACTCAAATGTATTCCTTTTACAAAATATTCAAATAAGTAAAACCTCCATTCGGAGGAAACATCCACAGGTCAAATCCACGATAACCACAACACTCTCCACTAGCTAGTTGAATAACATGTACACCCTAAAGCGATCAAATCCACGACCTACTCCTATTGGCATATCTCACAATACTCTACCATTGGGCCTTTTACTAATGGAAGCTTGCAGACACTCAACCTAGACTAATCCAAGTTTTATTGAAATTTTAAACCTTTTACAGGTGAAATATACCATCGTAGTTAAATTGCCTAAAGCATATTGATCGTGCCAAATATGTTGTATATTATGGTCCTCAAATCCGTGTCCTTTGCCTTGTTCTCGTGTGTTTTTTCGTGTATTTCTTGTCTAATAGGCCCGCTTGTGGTAATTACAGGCAATCGATGTAATTTAAGTGTTGGAGATAAAAAGTGGGAATTTTAGACGCAAAACAAGATAGAAAGAAAGAAAAGAAGCTTCAGTGCATGGGTATTGTGCTAGTCAGCATACCTGCGCACTTCCAGCCTACTTCCAGCTTTGGAATTCCTGCGCAGGACCCAAGCATAACCCGCACACCGAAGGATCGAAGAAGACAACAGAACGCTATAAAGTGCAGGTGAGTGCCGGTCCTTGAACTGCACTTGATCCGCACTCTACACTTTCTAGCGAATGAATTCTCGCATTGGAGTGCGGGTCCCTAAACTGCACTCCACCTGCATTATATGGAAACCCAGGAGCTGAAAGATAAAGTGCGAGTGAGTGCGGGTGCACTCTACATTTTCTAGCATGGGAATTCTCACGTTGGAGTGCGGGTGAGTGTGGGTCACTGAACCGCACTCTGCGCGCATCTTACTTAGTTTTTAAGCATTTTATGACCTATTATTGTAATCCTATAAATAGAAAGTGATGAGTTCGAACCAAGACATCCTCCTGCACTTATATTTTCAGAAACTTAGTTAATTTTAGGTCTTAAAACACTTCCCCTCTCATCCAAACCCATCTCTACTCTCCAAAGGCAATTAGGAGAATTTGATCAAAGCTTCAAGGAATGAGATGCTCACCAAGAGTTTTCTCTTAATCTCTTCTCTTAGTTTTATTGTTGTTAAGAACATGAGTAGCTAAATCTCCCAATAAGGGGTTGATGTGATTAGTTGATGGATATTGAGTTTTTGTAATTAAATTCTTTTTTTTTATTATATTCAATCTATCTCTATGTTTTTATTCTTTTGCTCTAAATGTTTTCCAATATTGATTTGTTTGGCTACACCCTCTTAGCATGTTGATTTGGAATCTTTATTACTTATTGAATGTATGGGATTTTCAAAATCCCGGCTCAACAACTGCGTTCTTAATCTAACATTGAACGGGTGACCAACACTATACACTATAGGTCGGCACTTGTGAGAGGATTATAAGCCTTCACTATACACCATAGGTAGGCTACATTAGTGGTTCTATGAGAACTAACCTTCGAGTAGAATCCGGTTGAATAACCTCGAACCTTATCTAATCTCGAACGGGTGACCGGCACTATACATCCTAGGTTGGCACTTGTGAGAGGATTAGAAGCCATCAATATACACCATTGGATGACTATGTTAGAAATAGGTTAAGCCCTAGTTAGATAGTTGAGCATTCATGGTTAGAATCCCAAATGAGCAACTAACACTATACACCCTAGGTTAGTTGCTTAGGAGGGATTAGTCGCTAGATGGAGGTCTTCGCTATACACCCTAGGTTGACCCCTTGCTAGAGATAAATAGCTAATTCTATACACCCTAGGATGGTTATGTTAGATAAAACGTGCTTAATTGAGAGTTTGTTGCATTGCCAGTGTTCGCTTACGAGTCCATCAACTCCTTAGTCATATCACTTCATTCACATCCATTTTTAGTCATTACATTACTAGTATAGTTTTTTATTGCATTTTCATTTACACTTTAAAACACCTATCATTCACTTTTACCTTTATGCACACTAGTTATATTAATCCGAATCTAATCATTGCTACCTTTGATTTCTATGGATGACACCCGTGCTTACCGCTTTACTCGTATTTATACTTGTGAAAACATTGCATAGGTTTTATAAATTGTTTTGACGTACGACCTTTTTAACGATGGAAAACGTGTTCGTCAAATGGTGCCGTTGCCGGGAATCGGTGTGCATAGTAGTGATTAGATAAGTTTTAATATTATTAGTTTCTTAGTTGTTTTTAGTTTTGTTAGTTTCTTTTTATTGCTTTGGTAGTTTTTGTTTCATTTTGTTTCAGGACTCTATGGATTTATATTGGAAAAATTCGGGGCCAAACTACGAGCTTGAGGACCATCCTACAACACAGATTGGAGGACCAACCAAGGCTCCATCTTATCATACTAATCAAATTCCGTTGAAGATCGGTTAACAAATTTCATGAGAATCATGTTTGGGAAACTGAGCAAATGATAGCTTCTTAACAAAATACTCAAGCCTTTATAGAAGAGAAAATCGTGCTAATGCTCGAATTCGCCCAAGAGTCCACCTCGGTAAATCAGCTTTGCTTCCAAGTTAAATCAACCAAACCGGTGGAATCCTCCAATTTCTTAAAAGAAGACATGGATAAGCTCCGGATAGAATTTGAAGTGGAGCGAAGCAAGAGAATGGATGAGATATACATGATGATCAAGATGAACCATGAGCTTATGAGCGTGAGTACAGAGCTAGTGTTGGCAAGGGGTGCGTTGAAGGAAGAGAATGAAGCATTTGAAGTGAGAGTAGAAGAAGCCTCCTGAGAGAAAGAACAAATGAGGGGAGAATACGAAAAGAATATACAACTCTTGAAGAAGGAGCTAGAAGGCAAGGAAACCTTGGAAATGGAAAAGGTGAAAAAAATTCAAGAGCTAAACAAGAAATGATACTTGAAGTGAAGATGCTCAGAGTGGAGAATGGTACTCTTAAGAAGGAGAATGACGAAGTCTCTAATACGAACAAAGAATTTGAAGTACAAATTGAGAGACTTGAAGCCGAAAGGAGTACAACATTGAAGGAGTTAGAGAACTTGGCAATGGAATCAATGGAATTTGAAGATGAGATCATTCGCAAGTCGAGAATAATAAATGAGGATGTTGTACAAAAAGCCAATGTCCTAGAAGAAGCAAATGGAGCACTTAGGAAAAAGGAGGAGGAGGTCAAGGCGTTACTAGCTAAGCAAATTCAAAGACCTCAAAGTCACTCATCAAAGGGGAGTTCCTCTGATTTTAAACTCTTTTGCTATGTATTTTCTAGAATAGAGCATTTTAAGGTTAAAAATTACAAGCCAAATCAACATAGGAAGATGAAAGGTCCTAGGAATAGATGGAGTCCACCTATGTAGGGAAAAATAAACAAATAAAAGTGTTACACGCAGCGGAAGCGACACTAAAGACGATTTAGTGACTTTTAAAATTTTTCCTTTATGAACCTTAAACCCTTTTAATCAATAAACATGCATATATATCAACAAAAGTAAATTACCTCTTGTCGCGTGATCCGATTGACTTACGTCGATGGTAATCCGCAAGACCTTCAATCCGAGCACGAACGTGGATCACCTAGGAGCGTGGTCTCCCTTTCCTTTGAATTGCAAACCTGTGAATGGACCAAACAAATACTTTCTTTTCTTTGTTAGTCACAAAACAATCAAAAGAATGTCAAAATTATTCCGGTCACTTTTGAGTTCACAATCTTATGATCGAAACTCGCGTGAACCTTGATCGATATCGTATACACAAGCTTATTGATGTTTAAGCAATTGTATACTATCAAAGAATAATTTTTCACTCCTTTTTGTCTCTCTAGAATAAAAACTCTCTTAGAATTAAGAAGAAGAAGAAAGAAAATAAAAACTCAAGCACCAATTATTGATGTGGCCGAACCCTATAAGAACATATATATAGGTTGGCCGAATTTTTCTTCTTTTTCCTTTAGGGTTGCCGAATTCTATGTAGTATCTAATTAGGGTTGGCCGAATTTCATCATGTCACTTATATAGGGTGACTGAAATTCAACCCTAATTCTTTTTAACTTTATAGACTTCAAACCCTAATCCAACTCTTTTATTTTTATTCTTTTATTTGACTAAATAAAAAAGACTCCTTATTTGATTAAATAAATAATACTAATTTATTTATTTACTTATCAAACAAGTCTTTTACTTTTAGGAAAGATTTGTTTCTTTAATTAAACAATTAATCAATAAATCAATTAATTTTTATTTAATTAAAACAAATGAAACAAAATAATATTTTTAGGTCAAAACTTTAACCTAGCCGCCCCACTTATATATAAGATGGGCCTAATATTATTTTCCTATTTCATTTAATCCATTGGACTTTAAATAAAAAAGCCCACATGTGAACCAGACCCATTCTTACTAAAAGAAACAAGCCCACATGTCTTTCATTAATATATTAATATAATTGAGCAGCCCATTACTTAAATAATGTGCAAATTATATTCTTAATATATTAAATGCAATTCTAGATGGACCCTTAAATTGGTCCGGTAGAATATATCAAGTGATCCATGCAAGTCCGTGTGGATTGGGGATCTTGGCGGGCCATCTAAATTTAAGCTTCAATAGACATAACCTAATCACAATCAACAAATGATTCACTTAGGTCCGATCCATTAATTTTAACTCATTCCACTAAAGAGCTAAAACTGAACTCTTAAATAAAGATAGAAAAGGAAGATGCTCCTCATTCATACCCTAGACAATCATATTGGAGATAGTGTATCCTCGTGATTAATATCAGTAATCGCCAAGAGTTCATAGACCGCCTATAACTCTCCAAGTTACCATATTTACTCATATGACCACGTTTTGAACTTGGATATTTTGACTTGTCCAGAAGCCATGTTTTCAATAGATACTATTGAAAACTCAACGTTGAGATTTAATATCCAATTACCTCAAAACATCCATATGATGATATTATACTCTCATTTAATTAAATGGAGCCACGATGTCCATATCTATAAATGAAGTCCTCTATCGATTAACAAATGAATATCACCAAACTATCGAGGATAGACTATGCGATATAATCGTACTCATTGATAACTCAAATGATATCACTTGCAACCATAAGTCCATCATTTATCTCAGGATTAAGATAGACTCTCCGATTGTCCTGATAATGAAAAGACTATTATCTATTGACGGTTCTAGATAAAGCTTTTCATTGTGATCCAGTTCAATGCACCCAGTGCACTAGATCCTTTTGCTCGAAGACACTCCGATGATTTTAGACTCATCATATCTCATTTGATCCCACTCAAATGCTAGCAAAAGAATTCTACAACTTTAACAAGATAAAGGTGCCCAACCTTTAACTTAAGTTGTGAACAATATTCAAGACTAACTAAAGAATTGTGTCTACCACATACATATCCAGATGTACGAACAATTCTTCTTTTCCCATAGTCTTTAGACCTTATGATTATTTACTTTGACAATTATAATACAAACTATAAATGCTATACGATTTGTTAAACCAGAAATCACTTTATTAATATGAAAAAGATTGTTAATTACAACATTACACTCTTGCTATTGAGCATAATGCTAACAACCTAGTGTTAAACAAGTTTGGGTAAGGAAAGATCAAGTGCACTTATTTAGAAACATGAGAAAGGAAAGGATAATGAAGTCACCTAAATTTGTTTGGGTTGTGAAAAATAGAGAATTTCCTAACTTAGTCAAACCACCTTTAGAGGAATCTAGTCTCTCACATAATGCATTTCATTGAATAATTTGGATGCATGTAGTTATTTTTATGTTATTATGTTGTTTAAATTCAATAATATTTGATGTGGGGATGTTGTCGTTCGAATGGTATATTTTGTGGATAATTGCACATTGATTATATAGATTATCTTTGTTGATAAATGAGCTTGAGGCTCTTGTGCAAGTATGAATGCATGTGCGTATACAAGGGTTTTGATTGCTCACAATTTTGCACAGGTTTTAAGCTTATAGTTAGATTTGGTTTAGGGGTTGTTATGCCTTAATTTTGTCAATTTTGTTGAAAATGCTTGATGATGATTGTGAGCTTGAATTTATGCCCTTATGCTTATTGAGATATTGCATGAATTGTCTTTATTATTTAAGCCTATTTTGAGACATTTTTATTTTGTTGGGCATTGATTGTGCATGATTAGTGCCTAGGTTTGTTTGAGTCGTGTTAGATACGCGCTGCTAGGCTAGACTCTCGTGTCTTCAACATTGAGGACAATGTTGGGTTTTGGTTTGGGGGTGTAGACGCCTTTTCGAGTCATGAGTCTTTGAGTCTTTTTGTGTTAGTTTTTCAAAAAAAAATTTGATGCTTAGCCATAATTTCGAACTTTAACAAGCTTGGTAAGATACATTGAGCATAGTGTTTGAGGCGAATGTGTGTATGCTTAGTGTGATTAATCAATAGCTCTTAGTCACTTTAGAAGTGTCACTTGCACTTCATGGGCTAGTCCTATCTTCTAGTGTCCAAGTTGAAGGAACTCCGTGCTTAAACGCCTTATTATAATAGTGGAGATTTCTCTTGTGAGATTACAAACATAAGCGAAAGAGCTTATATATTTGAGGGAAAATATTTTCAAATCTTTAAACACTATACAAACACCATGCAAAGTCTCATTACATAAAAAATCATCATGTGACATAGAACATGCATCATATTTGTGGACTGCTTGACGGAAACCTTTATTCCCTTGATAGATTGATTTTTTGAAGTGATATTAGGCAATGTGTGATGTAGCCACTTAAAAAGGCCAAATACTTCCCATTCCTGTAATGTGTGTGATCATAAGCCAATTTTAAAGCCAAACACATATAGACTTTTTCATTCTATACCCACATTATCCATAACCCAAGCAACCTAAACACTAAGCCAACCCTTACTTAATTGATCTTGTTAAGGCTTATGATTGAATGTAAAGTTGTGCTTTAATTTGATAAATGACGTGTATCTAGGCAAGAGTAATGAGTTGTAAAAATGTGCAAAGTCTAAATGCATGAAATCAATAGAAAAGAAAAAAAATCAAAAGAAAGAAAAGTGGAATAAAAGAAAAGAAGTAAAAAGGAACAAAAGAAAAATATGCTTCAAGTGCCTTGTTTAAATTGTAAATGCTACTCAAAGAGGTAACATGAGTAGTTAAAGATTGCACTCAGTGCTTAATTGTATGTGTAAGTTCCTCAAGTTTGATTGGCTTATTTCGGTGACAAATCACAAGTGGGGTTTGATGTAAGGGTAGCTTAGGCATTTGATGGTTGATGCTTTGCACAACCAAGATCCTCTCAAGACCTTAAGAGAAGAAGCACCAAAGGTAAATTTCTGAGTGCTTACTTGCTTTGAAGAGATATAGTTGCACACACTCACAACACATGCATAATTCTTATTCTTGTATATTGTGTGTCTTTATTATATGTGCATTTTCATCTTGTGTGTTAAATGCCATGTCATGATTAAACTTAGGATGCATTATTTTTGTAGGGGGCGCTGTACCACTGCCTTACGGGCATCCTACGTACAATGCCTATAAGGGGCATTGAGCAAATTTGCTCTTGACCGCTCTACGACTGCCGTACGTAAAGCAGTGCCACTGGTTGATTTAAAAGTCACCCTTGGTTTGCCCTACAATCGCTCTAAGTAGAGTGGGTGTATGGCGCCTGATTTCTGCCCTTTTGTGTAGAGCGGTCACGAATAACTTGTTCTTTATTTCCCAAGTGAATCGTCCTAAAACCGCCCTACGTAGAGTGGGTGTAGGGCGGTCAAGGCATAATTTTGAAAAAATAATCAAAACAGTGTCACTTCATTTTGACACATTATATGTATGCCTATATTGTTTTAGGTCAGTTTTTAGAGAGTCCAAATCATATTTTTGACTTAGCATTTTTCCAAAGAGAAAAAATCACTAAAGAACTCTCCTTTGATTACTTAAACACATATCCATGTGCATAAAACATTATCTAGCATCATCCATGATCATCTAGGTGCCATCTATGATTGGTTTTTTATTCAACACACTTAGCTTGGTAAGTTGGTCACTAATATCTTACATATTTTGTGTCTTTCTTAACAAGCAATCTCATTTATCACTTGTATGCTTATAGAACATGTTCTATTGACAAGATTGAGATAATTGTGTTTGATTGTTTAAGAGTTGTATTTTGATAGCTATTATTAGGATTGTTTAATCTTTGATAGCTATGCTTTATGACATGTCATATAACAAAGATTGATGTCTAGGATTGTGGTTATTGTCATCTTTCATCCTAGATAGGTATTTAGTGTAACCTAGTATTACTTTCTATTTGAATATCATATTATTTACATTAGGTTGTTTATTCTCTTCATTAAGAAGTAAGTCTTGTGACTACCAGTGAGTGGTGCAAGCAAATTGGACTAGGTCCAGTTTTATAGGCCTGCGGGTAGTAGTGGCAGGTTATAGACCATGAGAGGTTGAGGTTAACCTAGGTTGTAAACGTCATTGCAATTAGTGGATTCAAGGTTTATGTGTGGCACACATAATAGCCCGTGGTTTTTCCTTGTTGAAGGTTTCCACGTAAAAATCAAGTATTATTTAAAATCCACATTTTACACTTGATTTATTACTTTAACTAGATTGGAGTATTTTCATAACATTGACTAATCACGAAAATTGGTAAAAAGGGTTAAAATCTATCCACCCCCTCTAGATAGTTTTATACACACCGTGCATTATTAGTTTCAATTGGTATCAGAGTGGGTTCCTAGATTTACTTAGGTGATCCTTTGCTCATTTTGGTGTGTTTTGCATTTTGGGTGATTTTTGATCATTCATCCATTTGCATTCATTTCATTCATTCATAAACACCATGAGTGGAAACAGTGGTGGCAATGAAGGTGCTTCTAGCACGAGACCTTCAATTCTCACCGGGTTAAATTATGCCTCTTGGAAAGGCAAAATGGAGTCATACATATGCCAAATCCATGACTAGGCTTGGATGGCGGTTGAAGACGGTTACACATCACCAATGATGACCCCTACGGGTGAAGGATAGGATGTACTCAAGCCTAAGGCACAACGGAACACGCAAGAGTTTTAGGCATCAAAATGGAATAGGAAGGTGATGCATGCCATCCTATGTGTAATGGACGAGAATCAATATAAATTGATTCAAAACAGTAGGATCGCTAAAGAGGCGTGGAACATCCTAGAGGTTGCACATGAGGGAACCGAAGTGGTGAAGGACTCTAAGCTTCAAGTCCTCCAAACTTAATTCGAGATGCTAAAGATGAAGAAGGATAAGTGCTTCAACGACTTTGAGATCGAGTTGATGGATATTGTCAACCAAAGTCATCAACTCGGTAACCTTTACTCGGATAGAAGGATCAAGCAAAAGATAATGAGATCGCTTCCCGAGAGGTTTGAGTCCAAGGTAATGGCTTTAGAAGAGAATAACACCTACAAGGATATGAAGTTGAGTGAGGTGATTGAGAGACTCTAGCTTATTAGTCTAGGAAGGGTCCTACCTCTACACCACCTAAAATGCAAAAAGGAATTGCTTTGAAAGCCTCCAAGGTTGAGAAGGAGGAGAATGATGACTCAGACGAAGACATGGCCTTGTTGATGAGAAGGTTCAAGAAATTTGTCAAGACCGAGAAGAATGGTTTTGGATCCAAAGGCCAAGACTTGAAGAAAAAGACTTCCTTCAAGAGGTTTGAGCCTAGGCAAGAGATAAATGAAAGGAAAGGGATCCAATGCTTTGACTGTGGTGGCATAGGACACATCGATCCCGATTGTGGAAATTTGAAGAATGAAAGAGAGAGTGACAGTCGTCACTTAGAGTGGAAGTGATGACATCGATGAGAGAGATGAGTCTTCAGATGATGAAAAACTCATGGCTAACTTCATAGTCTTTGCCTCCTCCTACAAGAGCAAATGTGTTAGTGAAGAAGATGATGAGAGTCAAGAGGAAATTGACTCAAGTGATGATGGCTCTTTATCTCAATCAACAAATGGAAATGTGGATAGGATGGATCTCCAAGACTACATAGTCAAGTTTGAGAGTTCAAGGTTAAAGAACAAAAGAGAAATTAGGAGATTGAAGGAAGAAAACCTAGAGCTCTCAACACAAGTTGATCATTTAAGTGAACAAGTGATGAAGACAAGCTAAGAGATGAGCTAGCTTTGTCTATAAGGAATGAAGAAGGTTTGAAGAGGGAGCTTGAAGAAGCTAAAGGGTCAATGACTAGGATGGCCTCTAGCACTAAGAAGCTTGATCACATGCTTGTTGTTGACAAGAGTCCTTGTGATAAGATAGGTCCTGGGTTTGAAGATGGCAAGTAGACCTCCACTCCTAACAAGACCGTGTTTGTCAAGAGCTTAAGCTACAAAGAACTTACCGGTGCAAACTCCTAGGAAGAAGATTGTTCTAGGACAATGCTCATATAGTGCACAAGTGAAGGTTGCTCCAAGAAGATAGCCTCAAGCTCAACCCTTAAGGGCTCCTCAAGCTAAATTTCCTCAACAAATGGCTCTTAAAAGAAAGAGACCAATCATGCAAGCTAAACCTAGGAAGAAATTTTGTCTTGGTCAACAACTAAAAAGGAGAGATCCTATCCAACAACCAAGACAATCACAAATACAAGGGAAGACTTCTATGCATATGCAAGGACATGGTATGATTCCTCACTACATTCCTACATGTCATTTTTGTGGTATTGATGGTCTTGTAAGACCAAATTGCTTTCATTATATTAATATGTGTAGAGTTAAATGCATGATTGAATAGAAAAAGGCTAGAGCCAAGTTGCATGTTCCTAGGAAGGATAATTCTAATATGCATGATCCTAGGAATTCTAGAGCCCAAGTACCATCGACCATTAGGAAGAAAAGTGTTTTTCCTGGGAGGATTAGAAGAGATGAATACTTTTGCCTTGTTGCACAAATTGCCATAAAGACAAATTCTTTAAATTTTTGGTATTTAGATAATGGGTGCTATCGGCACATGACGGGAAACAAGAGTTTCTTCGAGACTCTTGTTATGTAGGAATGAGGACGTGTCACATTTAGTGATGGATGTAAGGATTATGCTCAATAGCAAGATTGTAATAATGTAATTGACAATGTTTTCATATTAATAAAGTGATTTTTGGTTTAAAAAATCTTATAGCATTTATAATTTAATTATTACATTGTCAAAAGTAAATAATCATAAGGTCAAAAGACAATGAGATATAAAGAATTGTTCGTACATCTTGATATGTATGAGGTACACACAATTCTTTAGTTAGTCTTGAATAATGTTCACAACTTAAGATAAAGGTTGGACACCTTTGCCTTGTTAAAGTTGTAGATTCTTTTGCTAGCATTTAAGTGGGATCAAATGTGATATGATGAGTCTAAAATCATCAAAGTGTCTTTGAGTAAAAGAATCTAGTGCACTAGGTGCATTGAATAGGATCACAATGAAATAGTTTATCTAGTACAGTCAGTAGATAAAAGTTTTCATTGTAAAGGCAATCAGAGAGTCTATCTTAATCCCGAGATAAATGATGGACTTATGGTTACAAGTGTTATCATTAGAGTTATCAATGAGTACGATCATATAGCATAGTCTATCCTCGATAGTTTGGTGGTATTCATTTGTAAATCGATAGAGGACTTCATTTATAGATATGGACATTGTGGCTCATTTATTAAAATGAGAGTATAATATTATCATATGAATATTTTGAGGTATTGGATATTAAATCATAACGTTGAGTTTTCGATAGCGTCTATTGAAACATAGTTTCTGGACAAGTCAAAATATCCATGTTCAAAATGTGGTCATAATGAGTAAATATGGTAACTAGGAGAGCTATAGGCGGTATATGAGCTCTTGACGATTACTGATATTATTCATGAGGATACATTATCTCCAATAAGATTGTTTAGGGTATGAATGAGAAATATTTACTTGTTCTATCTTTATTTAAAAGTACAGTTTTAGCTCTTTAGTGGTATAAGCTAAAATTAATAGATCGGACCTAAGTGAATCATTTGTTGATTGTGATTGGGTTATGTTTATTGAATCTTAAATTTAGATAGCCCGCCAACATCCCCAATCCACACGGACTTCCATGGATTACTTGATATATTCTACCAGACTAATTTATGAGTCCATCTAGAACTGAATTTAATACAATAGGAATATAATTTACACATTATTTATTTAATGGGTTGTTAAATTATATTAATGTATTAATGAAAGACATATGAGCTTGTTTCTTTTAGTAAGAATGGGTCTAGTTCACAAGTGGGCATTTTATTAAAAGTATAATGGATTTAATAAAATGGAAAAACAATATATAAGCCCATGTATATAAGTAGGGTGGCAAGGCTAAATAAAAGGCCTATTATATTGCTTTATTTTATTATTTAATTAAATGGGAATTAATTAATTAATTAATTAATTATTTAATTAAGATTCAAAATCTTTTTCTGACTAGGAAATATATTTCTTAGTATTATACTATTGTTGGTAGTATAATAAATATTAAAGACTTTATTTGGTAAGTAGATAAAGAAAAGAAATTATATATCTAGTCAAATTAGGAAGTCTTTGATATAGTCACAAATACACTAAAGAGTTGGATTAGGGTTTGGAATTCTAGAGAAATTTACCTAGGGTTAGGATTTAGGTCAAAAGACATAAATCCTATATGGTAAAGGATTTCGGCCACCACCTTGTACAAACGAGGAAGATTTCGGCCACCCTAATTATTTTAGGGCAAGGAATTCAGTCACCCTAATTATTTTTGGCAAAGAATTCGGCCACCCTATATATACCATAATATAGATTTCGGCCATATATAGGTTTTTCACTTGAGAGATTATTTTCTTTTGCTTAAAATATAAATCCAACTCAGACTAAGTGTGAGAATTCGACTAAGAGCAAAAGTGAGAAGAATTGTTTTATTTCGATAGTGCACTAGTAAGCTTTTACATCAAAAGGCTTTGTGCACAACTTCGAATTAGGTTTACGCGATTTTCTATTGATAGATTGATAATTCACAAATGACTGGACATTCTTCATTTTTGTTTTAAGAAGTTTAAAGTGACTAACAAAAGAAATTTTTATTTGTTATCCATCTTCAGGTATACAATTCAAAGAAAGGGAGCTCACACTCCTAGGTGATCCACGTTTGTGATTGGATTGGAAGGTCTTGCGAATTACTATCGATGCAACACTAATCGTCATGCTACAAAGGTATGATACTTTTTTTATATGTTAATTAATCAAGGGTTAATGTTCATCTTTAAGAAGGAAAATTTTTTGTTATATACTAAACATCTTTTTTACATTCCGCTGCGCGTATAAACTATTTTTCCCTACAATTGGTAACAGAGCCTTTGTTGTACCTTTGATTAATTAATGTATGTACATACGTGGATCTATTTCTTTTTATTGATTATATGCATGTTTTAGAAGGAGATGACACTCTAGGTATTCTCATATATAATTACACGTGGAATGTTTAGATTTATATATGTTATGATTATATGATTTGTTGTTGCTCGATTTTGGTCCTAAAATTTCAATATATTTTTTGTTTCGAAATTGTAACAAGAAGGGTGGTCTATTATCGCCATAATTTCTTCTTGGTAGTTGTTAAGTTTTTATTAAATTTTTGCGATTGTAATACACATAGTGCAGAAAATAATGTAATAAAATTCTGCACTATATATATTATTAAAGTGCAGTATTTTTTAATTAAAAAAAAACTGCAGTATTTTATATTTTAAAATTCTACTGTAATATATTCAAATATCGAAGAATCGAAGTGTTGAAGAATTGGAAGCAGAAAAAGGAAGCAACCGGAACCAAACCTACACCGTGCGCACCAAAGCAACAAGCATGCGTGCATAAAAGCAAGCAGCTTCGTTTTGTTGAGGTGTGGGGCGCACGGCTGCCCATGGGGGCTCGGTGCATGTGCACGCCCATGGGTGGGGCAGCCAAGGTGCACGCACGTGATGACCGCTTGAAGACTTGTTCGCCAAGTTAGGGTTTTTGTATTTCCGACAAATGTAATTTACTTGCTTTTCTAGGATGGACAAAAATTGTAGCTATTTACATTTCCGTAAATATTACAATATTTGTTGTTGTATGATAACTTGTCATATTGAATAGGAGTACCACTCATATATCTCTTTTGGTATGAACATGCATTGAATGATTTAGGTATCTAATTATCATCTAGATAACTTGGTAAATCATTCCATGAAATTTAATCACATGCCTTAAATAATTGAGTGGGAGAAGGTGTTTTGAAACACCTATGTCCTGCAAGGTTAGTTGAGCTTTATGTTTTGTGTGATAACCCCCCAAGGGGTATCCATGAATGAAATTTAGCAAGACACTTCCTTACAAGGATAGACTATACAAATTGACTCAAACGATATCTATCTCAAATGAGGGATTTTCGTGAGGGAAAATATTGAAGGTCGATATCTTTGTAACACACTCAATGTGTTTTTTTATTGATATCCTCCCAAGAGTTCTTGTTAATAAAATCACAAGGCTAAAATTGAAAACGCTGGTTGTTATGTTAACAATTAGGCGGGACCTAGTCCAACTAGTAAATGGTGCGAACTCCCAAAGGAGGCGTAACATTTATGGATGCTGGATCAACGTTGAATTTTACGATAGAATTATTTATTTAATTCAAGATAAATATTCGAAAGTGCTTTATCATGATTATTTACTTATATATATTTTTATTTATTCAGAAATCATGAGCCCATCCCCAATGAACATCCTAAAATATAACACTTTAACTATAGATAATTTTGTCACATGGAAAAGGAAAATTGAGTTGTTGTTGCAAGTTGAAAAACACAAGTTTGTTCTGACTACTCCTAAACCACCTGCTCCTAATAATGAATCTAATGTGATGCAAAGAGATGAGTATGAGCAGTGGAAGACCTCAGATGATATGGCCAAGTGTTACATTATGGCTACTATCTCTGATGTGTTGCAACATCAGCATGAAGGTATAGGGTCTGCTGCTGATATAATGATGTCTCTAGAGGAGATGTTTGTTATGAGGTCCAAGACGACTAAGAGAGAGGCAGTGACTGCTTTCATGAATCTTAGGATGAAACTTGGACAGGATGTGAAAGATCACATGATGAAAGTCATAGCACATCTTAACATTGCTGAACTAAATGGTGCTGAGATAGATGGTGAGACAAAAATTGACATGGTTGTCAATTCACTGTCATATTCCTTTGATCAGTTCAAGTTGGACTACACCTTGAACAAAAAGGAATACACCTTGTAGGGCCTGATGCAAGATGTTCAAAGCGCTAAAAAGATCCTTGTGAAAGGCAAAGATCAAGAGATTCATATGGTTGGTAAAGTTGCCACTGTTAAGACCCGTTAGAAGGTCAAGAAACAACAGAAGAAAAAACAACTTTGGCATACCAAGAAGGAAACAAAGAAAGTAACCAAGAACAAAGAGAAATGCTTCCTTTGTGATGAAAAGGGACATTGGAAAAGAAATTGCCTAAAGTCCCAAAATAAGAAGGAAGAAGGTAATGTTAATTATCTTGAAACATGTTTTCTGGCAGATTCTACAGATTCTTGGATCATAGACTCTGGAGCCACTAATCATGTTTGTTATTCCTTGCAGGGGTTCTAAGAAAGGAAAAGGCTAAATAAGAATGAAATCAACTTGCGCTTGGGCAACAGAACATCAGTTTCTGCAAGTGCAGTAGGAGATATTACAGTTAATCTAGATTCTAGTAGACATTTAGATTTGATAGACGTTTATTATATACCTTAATTCAAGAGGAATTTAATTTCAGTTTCTTGTTTATATAAATTTGGATATTCGGTTACTTTTAATAAAGTTTTTATTATTAGTAAGAATGAAAAAATTATTTGTAAAGGTACATTGGAAAACAGTTTATTCTTTCTACATAGAAATATCTCTTACTCGTTAGACACAGAATTAACGGAACCTAATCATAAAAGAGTAAAATTATCAAAAGATGAAACCTACCTATTGCATTTGCACCTAGGTCATATTAACCTTAATAGGATTAAAAGATTGGTTAGTGATGGACCTTTAAGTGACTTAAAAGTTAATGATTTACCAACTTGTGAATCTTGTTTAGAAGGTAAAATGACCAAAAGGTCATTCACGACTAAAGGCGCAAGAGCCACTGAATGTTTAGGATTAATACACACCGATGTATGTGGTCCTTTAAGCATTCAAGCTAGAGGTGGATATGAGTACTTCATCACTTTCACGGATGACTACTCGAGATTTAGATATGTGTATCTCATGAGACATAAGTTAGATGCTTTTGACATGTTCAAAGCATTTAAAGTTGAATTAGAAAATTAGCTTGAGAAACACATAAAAATCTTGAGATCTGATCGTGGTGAAGAATATCAATCTAGTGAGTTTCAGCAATATCTTATTGATAATGGGATAGTTTCTCAATTTTCTGTACCAGGTACACCTCAACAAAATAGGGTATCAGAAAGGAGAAATAGAACTCTTTTGTACATGGTTAGTTCTATGTTGAGTTATTCAATGCTTCCTAAATCTTTTTGGGGATATGCTTTACAAACTGCTATGTACATTCTAAATGATAAACCATCTAAGTCGGTTCCTCAAACACCGCATGAGTTGTGGACTAGGCGAAAACCTAGTTTACAACACTTAAAGATATTTGGTTGTCCTACGCATGTGTTACAAGGAAAGACAAAAAAGATGGAGTCTCGTTCGGAAACATGCATATTTGTGGGGTATCCAAAAGGAACTAAATGATATTATTTATATAGTCCTTCCAATCTTAAACTATTTGTTTTGACAAATGCTAAATTTATGGAAAAAGACTATATGAATGATTTTGTGCCTAAAAGTAGAATTGTCCTGAATGAGATGTCAGGAGATACAATTACACAAGAGGTTTCATAACCTAACCCAATTGTAAGTTCCACACCATCACAAAATCAACAGCCTACCATTCCTTGTCGTAGTGGGAGGATTAGTAATCAACCTGAGAGATACATCGACCTAGCAGAATCAGTGGAGAATCTTCTGGATGACGATGATCCCTACATGTATAAGGAAGCAATGAAGGATGTTGATTATTGCCGTTGGATAAAGGCAATGCAATCTGAAATTGAATCTATGTTCGATAACAAAGTTTGGTCTCTTGTAGACTTTTCTAAAGGGATAAAACCCATCGGGTGCAAGTGGGTATTCAAGAGAAAAAAAGGAATGGATGGAAAGGTGGAAACCTTTAAAGCTAGATTAGTAGCTAAAGGTTATACACAGAAGGAAGGTATTAATTATGAGGAAACCTTCTCTCCTATGGCCATGCTTAAATGCATTAGGATACTCTTATCCATTGCAGCATCTCTAGACCTAGAGATTTGACAAATGTACGTCAAGACAGCTTTCCTTAATGGAAGTTTTGACGAAAGCATCTATTTGATGCAACCAGAAGGATTCATTAAAAAAGACCATTAGGAAAAGGCATGCAAGTTGCAAAAGTCCATATATGGACTAAAGCAAGCATCCAGATATTGGAACATAAGGTTCGATCAAGCTGTGAAAGGTTTTGGATTTATTTAAAACCTTGACGAACCCTGTGTATACAAAAGGATGAAAGGCGACAAGTTGGTTTTCCTAATTCTTTATGTTGATGATATACTACTCATCAGAAACGATGTAGGTGTATTGACATCACTAAAAGAATGGTTAGCAAAACAGTTAGATATGAAGGACTTAGGAGAAGCAAGTTATATTCTTGGTATCCAAGTAATATGGGATAGAAAAAATACAATGATTGCATTATCTCAAGCTTCATACATTGATGAAATTTTGTCTAGAATCTCCATGCAAGATTCCAGGAAAGGTATGTTACCTTTCAGACAAGGAATCAAACTTTCTAAGGAACAAGTTCCTAAGAATAAGCATGAAGAGCAATTCATGAGTAGAGTTCTATATGCTTCGATAGTTGGAAGTCTCATGTATGCAATGCTCTGCACTAGACTAGATATTTGTTTTGCTGTTGGCATAGTTAGGAGGTTTCAATTGAAACCTGGTCCTGATCACTGGATGGTAGTCAAGCATATTTTCAAGTATCTCAAGAGAACACGAGATTATATGCTTGTATACTCTGAAGGGGATTTAATTTTCGTTGGGTATACAGATTCTGATTTCCAGTCGGATTCTGACTCTAGAAAATCCACATCGAGATCTGTGTTTATTTATTGAAGGAGGAGCAATCATATGGAGGAGTATCAAGCAATCATGTATAGCTGATTCCACTATGGAAGTTGAGTTTGTTGCTGCATGCGAAGCTGCCAAAGAGGCTGTTTGGCTTTACCAATTCTTTGTTGACTTGGAAGTGGTTCCTAATGCGAATAAGCAGATCACTATTTACTGTGATAACAGAGGAGCAGTGGCTAATTCGAGAGAACCAAGAAGTCATAAGAGAAGAAAACACATTGAAAGGAAGTATAATCTTTTAAGGGAGATTATTCATAGGGGTGATGTGACGATTACCAAAATCGCGTCAGTAGAAAATCTAGCGAATCCCTTCACACAAACTCTACCTCAGAAGAGTTTTGATGGGCACTTAGAGAACATGAGAATGAGAGATATGACACACTTGCTATAATATAAGTGGGAGATTGTTAGGATTGTGCTTAATAGTAAGAGTGTAATAATGTAATTAGCAATCTTTTCATAATTAATAAATTAATTTCTGGTTTAACAAACCTTATTGCATTTATAGTTTAACTATTATAATTGTCAAAAGTAAATAATCATAAGATCAAAAGACTATGAGATACAAAGAATTGTTCATACATCTGGATATGTATGAGGTACACATAGTTCTTTAGTTAGTCTTGAATAATGTACACAACTTAAGATAAATGTTGGGCACCTTTACCTTGTTAAAGTTGTAGATTCTTTTGCTAGCATTTGAGTGGGGTTAAATGTGATATGATGAGTCTAAAATCATCAAAGTGTCTTTGAGTAAAGGAATCTAGTGCACTAGGTGCATTGAATAGGATCACAATGAAATACTTTATCTAGTATCGTTAGTAGATAAAAGTTTTTATTATGAAGGCAATCGGAGAGTCTATCTTAATCCCGAGATAAATGATGGATCAATGGTTACATGTGTTATCATTTGAGTTATCGATGAGTACGATTAAATAGAATAGTCTATCTTCGATAGTTTGGTGGTATTCATTTATTAATCGATAGACGACTTTATTTATAGATATGAACATTATGGCTCCATTTATTAAAATGAGAGTATAATATTATCATATGGATATTTTGAGGTATTGAATATTAAATCTTAAAGTTGAGTTTTCAATAGCGTCTATTGAAACAAGGCTTCTGGACAAGTCAAAATATCCAAGTTCAAAATGTGGTCATATGAGTAAATATGGTAACTAGGAGAGCTGTAGGCGGTCCATGAACTCTTAGCGATTACTGATATTATTCATGAGGATACACTATCTCCAATACGATTGTCTAAGGTATGAATGAGAAACATTTACTTGTTCTATCTTTATTTAAGAGTACAATTTTAGCTCTTTAGTGGTATGAGCTAAAATTAATAAATCGAACCTAAGTGAATCATTTGTTGATTTTGATTGGGTTATGTCTATTAAAGCTTAAATTTAGATAGCCCGCCAAGATCCCCAATCCACACAGACTTGCATGGTTACATGTGTTATCATTTAGATAGCCCGCCAAGATCCCCAATCCCCAATCCATACAGTAGGAATATAATTTACACATTATTTATTTAATGGGTTGTTAAATTATATTAATGTATTAATGAAAGACATATGAGCTTGTTTCTTTTAGTAAGAATGGGTCTAGTTCACAAGTGGGCATTTTATTAAAAGTATAATGGATTTAATAAAATGGAAAAACAATATATAAGCCCATGTATATAAGTAGGGTGGCAAGGCTAAATAAAAGGCCTATTATATTGCTTTATTTTATTATTTAATTAAATGGGAATTAATTAATTTATTAATTAATTATTTAATTAAGAATCAAAATCTTTTTCTGATTAGGAAATATGTTTCTTAGTATTATACTATATTGTTGGTAGTATAATAAATATTAAAGATTTTATTTAGTAAGTAGATAAATGAAAGAAATTATTTATCTAGTCAAATTAGGAAGTCTTTGATATAGTCACAAATACACTAAAGAGTTGGATTAGGGTTTGGAATTCTAGAGAAATCTACATAGGGTTATGATTTGGGTCAAAAGACATAAATCCTATATGGTAAAGGATTTCGGCCACCACCTTGTACACACAAGGAAGATTTCAGCCACCCTAATTATTTTAGGGCAAGGAATTTGGTCACCCTAATTATTTTTGGCAAAGAATTCGGCGACCCTATATATACCATAATATAGATTTCGGCCATATATTGGTTTTTCACTTGAGAGATTATTTTCTTTTGCTTGAAAAATCCAACTCTAGACTAAGTTTGAGAATTCAGCTAAGAGCAAAAGTGAGAAGAATGTTTTTATTTCGATAGTGCACTAGTAAGCTTTTACATCAAAAGGCTTTGTGCACAACTTCAAATTAGGTTCACACGAGTTTCGATCAATAGATTGATAATTCACAAGTGATTGGACATTCTTCGTTTTTTTTCTTAAAAGTTTAAAGAAAAAGTTTTTTTTTTATCCATCTTCAGGAATACAATTCAAAGAAACGGAGCCCACACTCCTAGGTGATCCACGTTCATGATTAGATTGGAAGGTCTTGCAGATTACTATTGACACAATGCTAATCGTCATGCAGCAAATGTATGATACTTTTATTATATGTTAATTAATCAAAGGTTAAGGTTCATCTTTAAAAAGGAAATTTTTTTGTTATATTCTAAACCTCTTTTTCTTATTTCGTTACGCGTATAAACTATTTTTCCTTACAATGGATCCAAAAAGAGAGTTGTAAGGAAATGAACCATTTCTATTCCCGGATTACCCTCCTTGTCCAATGCTTTATATGTTGATGGCTTGAAAGCCAACTTACTAAGCATTTCTCATCTTAGTGATGAAGGATTTTCTGTCTTGTTTAGTAAAGATAATTGCTCAATCCTAAAGCACGATGGACAAACCTTGTTGAAAGGTATGAGATCTAGCGACAATTGATATTGTCTTGAGGCTAGAGTTGTCTCTTGTAATATGTCCAAGGATGAGCAAATTGGGTTGTGGCATGAAAGACTTTGCCACATGAACTATCGGGATTTACGAATCCTAGATAAGTTTGATGCTGTGCGTGGCCTTCCCAAGCTTGGGAAGAAAGTCAATGGTGTTTATGGACCTTGCTAACAAGGAAAACAAACCAAAAGCATGCACAAGAAGGGCAAGTATCTCTCCACCAATGAGCCCCTAGAGTTTCTCCATATGGATCTTATGGAAACCATTCAACTCGAGAGTTTATGTGAAAAGAGATATATTTTTGTTTGTGTATATAATTTCTCTAGGTTCACATGGACATATTTTCTTAGATAAGAATCCAAAACTTTTGATAAGTTTAAAATGTTTTGCACTGAACTTCAAAATGAAAAAGACTCTAACATTAAAAGCATTAAACATATTAGAAGTGACAATGAGAGGGAATTTGAGAATGCAATCTTTGATAGCTATTGCAAGAGCTTAGGCATCTCCCTTGATTTTTCGGCTCCTAGGACACCTCAACAAAATGGAGTTGTTGAGAGAAAGAATAGGGTCCTTCAAGAGATGGCCCGTGTCATGTTACTTAGCAACAATGTCCCTAGGAACCTTTGGCTCGAAGCCGTCAACATGGCTTGCTATATAGGAAATAGAGTGTTCCTAAGGCCCGGTACTAGGGAAACCTCCTATGAGTTATGGAGTGGTAGGAAGCCAAATGTTAGCTACTTCCACACTTTTGGAAGCAAGTGCTACATTTTAAATGAGCGTGATTAATTTGGCAAGTTTGATGCTAAGAGTGATGAAGGTATCTTTATTGGCGATGCCTTAAATAGTAAAGCCTGTAAAGTTTTCAATTTGAAGACTCGGAGCGTCATTGAATCATCAAATGTTGTCTTTGATGATAATAGGCTCAAGTTTAGTAACCATGAGGAGGAGGTTGTTGTAGTTGATGATTCTCCTTTGGAGAAGGTTGTGGAGACTCCTATTGTTGGGACGTCTAACCTTGATGAAGATGACTCATAACCTATTGAGAGAGTTCCTTTCTTGAACTCTAAAGAACCCGCTCCATGGGTTAGACATCTTGATAACAAAGATGATGTTATTGGAGATGTGAGTGAGGGTGTTAGGACTAGACTTCAAATAGGTAACCTCATTAGCTACACATGCCACACCTCTCAAATAGAACCCAAAAAGGTAGATAAGGCCTTAAATGATGAATTTTGGGTTCTTGCCATGCAATAAGAGCTAAACCAATTCGAGAGAAATGAGGTTTGGACTCTAGTTCTTAAGCTTAAGATCACTAATGTCATAGGCACCAAATGGATATGTAGGAATAAATACGATGAAAATGGAAACATAGTGTGTAACAAGGCTAGACTTGTTGCACAAGTGTACTCTCAAATTGAGGGTATTGACTTTGAGGAGACATTTGCTCCCGTTGCCCAATTAGAGTCCATTAGGCTTCTCTTGTCCATATCTTGTGTGAATAAGTTCAAATTGCACCAAATGGATGTGAAGAGTGCCGTCCTTAATGGCTTCTTATAAGATGAAGTGTTTGTAGAATAACCTAAGGGGTTTGTGGATGCACACCACCCCAACCATGTCTATCGCCTCAAGAAGGCTTCATATGGGTTGAAACAAGCGCCTCACTCAATTTCTTGTTGACAATAACTACACAAGGGGTAGTGTTGACAAGACTCTATTCATTAAGAAAGACAATAATGAGCTATTTATAGCTCAAATATATGTTGATGATATAGTGTTTGGTTCCACCAACAACACCAAAGTTCAATAGTTTGTTGATGTCATGTCTCATGAATTTAAGATGAGTCTTGTTGGTGAGCTAAGTGACTTCCTAGGTTTGCAAATTAGGCAATTGAATGATGAGATTTTTATTACCCAAACTAAATATGATAATAACCTAGTGAAGAAGTTTGGTCTTTAAAATGCAAAATATTGTGATACACCCATGAGTACCACTTTGAAGCTAAGCAAAAATGCTAGTGGAAAAGGTATGGAACAAACCTTGTATCGGGGCATGATTGGTAGCTTGCTTTATTTGACCGCAAGTAGGCCCGATATATCTTTTAGTGTGTGTGGGTGTGTGTGCAAGGTACTAAGCGGATTCTAAGGACTCCCATCTCCCTTCCATTAAGAGAATCATTTGTTATGTGAATGAGACATCTAACTATGGGATTTGGTACTCTTTTGACACTAATGCTAGGTTAATTGGCTTTAGTGATACAGATTGGGTAGGAAATTGCAATGATAGGAAGAGCACATCGGGGCGGTTCCTTTTTTCTAGGCAACAACTTGGTGTCTTGGTTTTGCAAAAAGCAAAAATCGATTTCCTTGTCCACGGCCGAGGCCGAGTACATAGCCACGGGGAGTGGATGCACACAACTCCTATGAATGAAACAAATGCTAGTCGACTACGGATTCAATCAAGATACTCTAACTCTCTTTTGTGATAACATAAGTGCTATTAATATTTCCAGGAATTCGGTACAACATTCTAGGACTAAGCATATTGACATCCACCATCATTTCATAAGAGAACTAGTTGAGAACAAATGCATTGTACTTGAACATGTAGGTACAAATGATAAACTAACGGGCTTATTTAATAAACCCTTAAATGCAACTAGGTTTAAAACACTTGGTAGATCTATTGGGATATGTCTTGTGGAGTGATGTGTTTTAGTGATTGACCCTATATGGGGAACTCAAGCAAAGAGAGAAATTGCATGCTTGTAAAATGCAAAAATTTGATAAACAATATGCTTATTTATTAATTGCTTGAGTAGCTTAGTTGCACATATGCTTATATGATATTTTCTTCAATAAGTTTGAACCATTGCTTTGTTTGCAATCGATGTCATATTTATATTCAAACATGCATTTTTGGACTAGGAGATATACTTAAAAGTACTCGAATTACCTATGATTATCTCCATGACATGATAATTGATTAAATGACATGCTAAATATGAAAAGCATGAAATTCAAATGACATGCTCAAATGAAAAAGCATGAATTGATGATTGCATATTCTTAAAATGCAAAACTTATGTAAAAAGCTTATGAGATTCAAATGAATAAAGAATCTTGTATCCGTTCAAAGGACTTTAAAATCCAATGTCTCTCTTTCTTTATTTGTCGAACATAGCTATTATAATACGGATATCTTACCTGGAAAAATCGAATAGGGTGCAAAATATCGCTCATGCCATGTTTTACTTTTAAAGTAGGATATAGTTGCTCATTAAAATTAAATGATTGTTAACTTTATATCCTTGCTTTGATTCATGACAAATGGTGAAATTGGTTTGAATTCTTTAGGAAACCTTTGTCATTTGCTTTGCCAAATTCCATTGAACTTTGGATTTAAATGTAACATGTCTTGCTTGCAAAGCATCTTAATCAAACATTTTCTTAAAATAAATCTCCTTGTTTCTCTCCAATCAATTGACTTGCATAAAGTGGCTTATATGATTATGCAAATGTGTTTGTATGCTACTATCTCTCTTTGCTAAAGCTGACCTGATTGGGGAATACTCTTTTGCCCATCTCATGACAAAAAGGGGGAGTAGTAGTGGTAAGGGAGAATGCTAATTTTAGTAGTTAAATTTCGCATGTTCGGGAGACTGCATATTAAGGGGGAGTAACCAGTTGAGGGGGAGATTTGCATTGCACATTCATTGCATGATGTTGTAGGGAAAAATAATAAATAAAAGTGATAAGCGCAGCGGAAGCGATAGTAAAAACGATTTAGTGACTTTTAAAATTTTTCCTTTATGAACCTTAAACCCTTTTAATCAATAAACATGCATATATGTTAACAAAAGTAAATTACCTTTTGTCGCGTGATCCGATTGACTTACGTCGATGGTAATCCGCAAGACCTTCAATCCGAGCACGAACGTGGATCACCTAGGAGCGTGGTCTCCCTTTTCTTTGAATTGCAAACCTGTGAATGGACCAAACAAAAAACTTTCTTTTCTTTGTTAGACAAAAAACAATCAAAAGAATGTCAAAAATTATTCCGGTCACTTTTGAGTTCTCAATCTAATGATCGAAACTCGCGTGAACCTAGATCGATATCGTATACACAAGCTTATTGATGATTAAGCAATAGTATACTATCAAAGAATAATTTCACACTCTCTTTTGTCTTTTTAGAATAAAAACTCTCTCTTGGAATTAAGAAGAAGAAGAAAGAAATAAAAAACTCAAGCCCAATGGATTGTGGTGGCCGAACCCTATAAGAACACATATATAGGTTGGCCGAATTTTTTCTTCTTTTTCCTTTAGGGTTGCCGAATTCTATGTAGTCTAAGATTAGGGTTGGCCGAATTCTATAATGTCACTTATATAGGGTGACTTAAATTCAACCCTAATTCTTTTCAACTTAATAGACTTCAAACCCTAATCGAACTCCTTGATTTTTATTCTTTTATTTTTGACTAAATAAAAAGACTCCTTATTTGATTAAATAAATAAAACTAATTTATTTATTTCCTTATCAAACAAGTCTTTTACTTTTAGGAAAGATTTGTTTCTTTAATTAAACAATTAATCAATAAATTAATTAATTCTTATTTAATTAAAACAAATGAAACAAAATAATATTTTAGGTTAAAATTTTAACCTTGCCGCCCCACTTGATTAAGATTGGGCTTAACATTATTTTCTTATTTCATTTAATCCATTGGACTTTAAATAAAAAGCCCACATGTGAACCAGACCCATTCTTACTAAAAGAAACAAGCCCACATGTCTTTCATTAATATATTAATATAATTGAGCAGCCCATTACTTAAATAATGTGCAAATTATATTCTTAATATATTAAATGCAATTCTAGATGGACCCTTAAATTGGTCCGGTAGAATATATCAAGTGATCCATGCAAGTCCGTGTGGATTGGGGATCTTGGCGGGCCATCTAAATTTAAGCTTCAATAGACATAACTTAATCACAATCAACAAATGATTCACTTAGGTCCGATCCATTAATTTTAACTCATTCCACTAAAGAGCTAAAACTGAACTCTTAAATAAAGATAGAAAAGGAAGATGCTCCTCATTCATACCCTAGACAATCGTATTGGAGATAGTGTATCCTCGTGATTAATATCAGTAATCGCCAAGAGTTCATAGACCGCCTATAACTCTCCAAGTTACCATATTTACTCATATGACCACGTTTTGAACTTGGATATTTTGACTTGTCCAGAAGCCATGTTTTCAATAGACACTATTGAAAACTCAACGTTGAGATTTAATATCCAATTACCTCAAAACATCCATATGATGATATTATACTCTCATTTAATTAAATGGAGCCACGATGTCCATATCTATAAATGAAGTCCTCTATCGATTAACAAATGAATATCACCAAACTATCGAGGATAGACTATGCGATATAATCGTACTCATTGATAACTCAAATGATATCACTTGCAACCATAAGTCCATCATTTATCTCAGGATTAAGATAGACCCTCCGATTGTCCTGATAATGAAAAGACTATTATCTATTGACGGTTCTAGATAAAGCTTTTCATTGTGATCCAGTTCAATGCACCCAGTGCACTAGATCCTTTTGCTCGAAGACACTCCGATGATTTTAGACTCATCATATCTCATTTGATCCCACTCAAATGCTAGCAAAAGAATTCTACAACTTTAACAAGATAAAGGTGCCCAACCTTTAACTTAAGTTGTGAACATTATTCAAGACTAACTAAAGAATTGTGTCTACCACATACATATCCAGATGTACGAACAATTCTTCTTTTCCCATAGTCTTTAGACCTTATGATTATTTACTTTGACAATTATAATATAAACTATAAATGCTATACGATTTATTAAACCAGAAATCTCTTTATTAATATGAAAAAGATTGTTAATTACAACATTACACTCTTGCTATTGAGCATAATCCTAACAATCTCCCACTTGCGCTATAGCAAATGTGTCATATCTCTCAAGCCCATATTCTCTAGATGCCCATCGAAACTCTTCTGAGGTAGAGCCTTTGTGAAGGGATCCGCTAGATTTTCTGCTGACGCGATTTTGGTAATCGTCACGTCACCTCTTTGAACAATCTCCCTTAAAAGATGATACTTTCTTTCAATGTGTTTACCTCTCTTGTGACTTCTTGGTTCTTTCGAATTAGCCACTGCTCCACTGTTGTCACAGTAGATAGTGATCTGCTTATTCGCACTAGGAACCACTTCTAAGTCAATCAAGAATTGGCGGAGCCAAACAGCCTCTTTGGCAGCTTCGCATGCAGCAACATACTCAGCTTCCATGGTGGAATCAGCAATACAAGATTGCTTGATACTCCTCCATATAACTGCTCCTCCTCCAATAGTAAACACAGCCCCTGATGTGGATTTTCTGGAGTCAGAATCTGATTGGAAATCAGAATCTGTATACCCAACGGGAACCAAATCCCCTCCAGAGTATACAAGCATATTATCTCTCGTTCTCTTGAGATACTTGAAAATATGCTTGACTGCCGTCCAGTGATCAGGACCAGGTTTCGATTGAAACCTGCTAACTATGCCAACAGCAAAACAAATATCTGGTCTAGTACAGAGCATTGCATACATGAGACTTCCAACTGCCGAGGCATATGGAACTCTACTCATGAATTGCTCTTCATGCTCATTCTTAGGAACTTGTTCCTTAGTAAGCTTGATTCCATGTCTGAAAGGTAACATACCTTTCTTGGAATCCTGCATGGAAAACCTAGACAAGATTTTGTCTATGTATGAAGCTTGGGATAATGCAATCGTTCTATTCTTTCTATCCCTTATTACTTGGATACCTAGAATAAAACTTGCTTCTCCTAAGTCCTTCATATCAAATTGTTTTGCTAACCATTCTTTTACTGATGTCAATACACCTACATCGTTTCCAATGAGTAGTATATCATCAACATAAAGAATCAGGAAAACCAACTTGTCGTCTTTAATCCTTTTGTATACACAAGGTTCGTCAGGATTCTGAATAAATCCAAAACCTTTGACAGCTTGATCAAACCTTATGTTCCAGGATCTGGATGCTTGCTTTAATCCATATATGGATTTCTGCAACTTGCATACCTTATCCACTTGGCCCTTTTCAATGAATCCCTCTGGTTGCATCATGTAGATGCTTTCGTCAAGACTTCCATTTAGGAAAGCTGTCTTGACGTCCATTTGCCAAATCTCTAGGTCTAAAGATGCTGCAATGGATAAGAGTATCCTAATGGATTTAAGCATGGCCACAGGAGAGAAGCTTTCCTCATAATCGATACCTTCTTTCTGTGTATACCCTTTAGCTACCAATCTAGCTTTAAAGGTTTCCACCTTTCCATCCATACCTCTTTTCCTCTTGTATACCCACTTGCACCCAATGGGTTTTATCCCTTTAGGCAAGTCTATAAGGGACCAGACTTTGTTATCGAACATAGATTCAATCTCAGATTGCATTGCCTTTTGCCAATGGCGACTATCAACATCCTCCATAGCTTCCTTGTACGTATAGGGATCATCGTCGTCCGGGAGATTCTCCACTGATTCTCCCAGACCGATGTATCTTTCGGGTTGTGTTCTAACCCTCCCACTACGACGAGGAATGGTAGGTTGTTGATCTTGTGTTGGATCGGAACTTACAATTGGGTTAGGTTGTGTAACCTGTCGTGGAATTGTATCTCCTGATATCTCATTCAGGACAATTCTACTTCTAGGCACGGAATCATTCATATAGTCCTTTTCCAGAAATTTAGCATTTGTCAAAACAAATACTTTAAGATCTGAAGGACTATAGAAATAACATCCTATAGTTTATTTTGGATACCCTACAAATATACATGTTTCTGAACGAGACTCCATCTTTTTTGTCTTTCCTTTTAACATATGCGCAGGACAACCAAATATCCTTAAGTGTTGTAAACTAGGCTTGCGCCTAGTCCACAACTCATGCGGTGTTTTAGGAATAGACTTAGATGGTACATCGTTTTGAATGTATATAGCAGTTTGTAAAGCATATCCCCAAAAAGAAATAGGAAGCGTTGAATAACTCAACATAGACCTAACCATATCCAAAAGAGTTCTATTTCTCCTTTTTGCTACCCCATTCTGTTGAGGTGTACCTGGTGCAGAAAACTGAGAAACTATCCCATTATCAATAAGATATTGCTGAAACTCACCAGATAGATATTCTCCACCACGATCAGATCTCAAGATTTTTATGTGTTTCTCAAGCTGATTTTCCACTTCAGCTTTGAATGCTTTGAACATGTCAAAAGCATCCGACTTATGTCTCATGAGATACACATAACCAAATCTCGAGTAATCATCCGTGAAGGTGATGAAGTACTCATATCCACCTCTAGCTTGAATGCTCATAGGTCCACATACATCAGTGTGTATCAATCCTAAACATTCAGTGGCTCTTGCACCTTTGGCAGAGAACGTCCTTTTGGTCATTTTACCTTCCAAACAAGACTTACAAGTTGGTAGATCATCAACCTTTAAGTCACTAAAAGGTCCGTCACATACCAATCTTTTAATCCTATTAAGGTTAATATGACCTAAGCGTAAATGCCAAAGGTAGGTTTCATCTGTTGATAATTTTACTCTTTTATGATTAGGTTCCGTTATTTCTGTGTCTAACGAGTGAGAGATATTTCTATGCAAAAAGTATAGACCGTTTTCCAATGTACCTTGGCCAATAATTTTGTCATTCTTTACTAATAATAAAAACTTTATTAAAAGTAACCGAATATCCAAATTTATTCAAACAAGAAACTGAAATTAAATTCCTCTTAAATTGAGGTACATAATAAACGTCTATTAAATCTAAATGCCTTCTAGAATCCAAATAAACTCTAATATCTCCCACTGCACTTGCAGACACTAACGTTCCGTTGCCCAAGCGCAAATTGATTTCATTCTTACTCAGCTTTCTCCTTTCTTGAAACCCCTGCAAGGAATAACAAACATGATTAGTGGCTCCTGAGTCTATGATCCAAGAATCTGTAGAATCAGCCAAAAAACATGTTTCTAGATAATTCAAATTACCTTCTTCCTTCTTGTTCTGGGACTTTGGGCAATTTCTCTTCCAATGTCCCTTTTCACCACAAAGGAAGCATTTCCCTTTGATCTTGGTTACTTTCTTGGTCTCCTTCTTGATAGGCCCAAGTTGCTTTTTCTTCTGTTGTTTCTTGACCTTTTGACGGGCCTTAACAGTAGCAACTTTACCAACCATATGAATCTCTTGACCTTTGCCTTTCACAAGGATCTTTTCAGCACTTTGAACATCTTGCATCAGGCCTTGTAAGGTGTATTCCTTTTTGTTCAAAGTGTAGTCCAATTTGAACTGATCAAAGGAATCTGACAATGAATTGACAACCATATCAATCTTTGTCTCACCATCTATCTCAGCGCCATGCAGTTCAGCAATGTTGAGATGTGCTATGACTTTCATCATGTGATCTTTCACAGCCTGTCCAGGTTTCATCCTAAGATTCATAAAAGCAGTCACTGCCTCTCTCTTAGTCGTCCTAGACTTCATAGCAAACATCTCCTCTAGAGACATCATTATATCAGCAGCGGACTCCATTCCTTCATGCTGCTGTTGCAACACGTCGGAGATAGTGGCCATAATGTAACATTTTGCCATATCATCTGAAGTCTTTCACTGCTCATACTCATCTCTATAAATTATGCTAGATTCATTATTAGGAGCAGGTGGTTTAGGAGTAGTTAGAACAAACTTATGTTTTTCACTTTGCAGCAACAACCCAATTTTCCTTTTCCATGTGACATAATTATCTCCAGTTAAAGTGTTATCTTTCATGATGTTCATAAGTGATGGGGTCATGATTTCTGAACAAAACATATATAAGTAAATAATCATGATAAAACACTTTTAAATATTTATCTTGAATTAAATAAATAACTCAATCATAAAATTCAACGGTGATCTAACACCCATAAATGTTACGCCTCCTTTGGGAGTTCGCACCATTTACTAGTTAGACTAGGTCCCACCTAATTGTTAACATAACAACCAGCGTTTTCAATTTTAGCCTTGCAATTTTATTAACAAGAACTCTTGGGAGGATATCAATAAAATTACATTGAGTGTGTTACCAAGATATCGACCCTCAATTTTCTCTCACGAAAATCCCTCCTTGGGGAGTAGATCTCGTTTGAGTCCGTTGTCTAGTCTATCCTTGTAAGGAAGTATGTTGCTAAATTCCATTCATGGACGCCCCTTGGGGGGATTACCAATAAATAATAAAGCTCAACTAACCTTGGAGGCCATAGGTGTTACCAAAACACCTTCTTCCACTCAATTGTTTAAGGTGTGTGATTAAATCCCATAGAATGATTTACCGAGTTATCTAGATGCCAATTTAGATACCTAAATCATTCAATGCATGTTCATACCAAAAAGAGATAAATGCGTGGCACTCCTATTCTATATGTCATGTTATCATACAATAACAAATATTGTAATATTTAAGCATAAATTAAATAGCAACAACTTTGGCCCATCCTAGAAAAACAAGTAAATTACAATTTGTCAGGAATACAAGATCTTCAGGTGGCCCATCAACCATACGCTCATCCTTCGGCCCAACCCACGGGCGAGCACAACTCACAACCCCACTAAGGGGCTGCCGTGTGCAGCCCATGAGGACTCCAGGGCTGCCGTGCGCAGCCCACCAAGCTTGGGCTTGCCATGCGCAGCCCAATCCACTCCTAGGGTGTGCACGGTGCTCGTTCGTGGTTCCGGTTGCTTCGTCTTGCTTCGTGTCTTCGAATCTTCAAGACCTAAACATATTACGGCAGTATATATATAATAAATACTGCAGTATTAATTTATTTATTTTTTTATTCACTGCAGTATTTTACAAACAAAAAACTGCACATACTAAAAAAATAAAAAAAACTGCAGTAACCCTAAAAAAATACTGCACAAAAAAAATAAATAAATAAAACCTAGCAATCTACCAAGAAGGAATTATGGCGATAATAGACCACCCTTCTTGTTACAACTCCGAAACAAAAATTACATTGAAAATCTAGGGCAAAAATCGAGCAATAACAAACCACATAAAACATATATAAATCCATACATCACATGTAATTATATATTTGAATACCTAGAGTGCCATCTCTTTCTAAACATGCATAATCACAATAAAAAGAAATAGATCCACGTATATATACGTTAATTAATTAAAAGGGTTCAACCTAGGCTCTGATACCAATTGTAGGGAAAAATAATAAATAAAAGTGGTAAACGCAGCGGAAGCGATACTAAAAACGATTTAGTGACTTTTAAAATTTTTCCTTTATGAACCTTAAACCCTTTTAATCAATAAACATGCATATATGTTAACAAAAGTAAATTACCTTTTGTCGCGTGATCCGATTGACTTACGTCGATGGTAATCCGTAAGACCTTCAATCCGAGCACGAACGTGGATCACCTAGGAGCGTGGTCTCCCTTTTCTTTGAATTGCAAAACTGTGAATGGACCAAACAAAAAACTTTCTTTTCTTTGTTAGTCACAAAAACAATCAATAGACATTATTTTCTATTTCATTTAATCCATTGGACTTTAAATAAAAAGCCCACATGTGAACCAGACCCATTCTTACTAAAAGAAACAAGCCCACATGTCTTTCATTAATATATTAATATAATTGAGCAGCCCATTACTTAAATAATGTGCAAATTATATTCTTAATATATTAAATGCAATTCTAGATGGACCCTTAAATTGGTCCGGTAGAATATATCAAGTGATCCATGCAAGTCCGTGTGGATTGGGGATCTTGGCGGGCCATCTAAATTTAAGCTTCAATAGACATAACCTAATCACAATCAACAAATGATTCACTTAGGTCCGATCCATTAATTTTAACTCATTCCACTAAAGAGCTAAAACTGAACTCTTAAATAAAGATAGAAAAGGAAGATGCTCCTCATTCATACCCTAGACAATCATATTGGAGATAGTGTATCCTCGTGATTAATATCGGTAATCGCCAAGAGTTCATAGACCGCCTATAACTCTCCAAGTTACCATATTTACTCATATGACCACGTTTTGAACTTGGATATTTTGACTTGTCCAGAAGCCATGTTTTCAATAGACACTATTGAAAACTCAACGTTGAGATTTAATATCCAATTACCTCAAAACATCCATATGATGATATTATACTCTCATTTAATTAAATGGAGCCACGATGTCCATATCTATAAATGAAGTCCTCTATCGATTAACAAATGAATATCACCAAACTATCGAGGATAGACTATGCGATATAATCGTACTCATTGATAACTCAAATGATATCACTTGCAACCATAAGTCCATCATTTATCTCAGGATTAAGATAGACTCTCCGATTGTCCTGATAATGAAAAGACTATTATCTATTGACGGTTCTAGATAAAGCTTTTCATTGTGATCCAGTTCAATGCACCCAGTGCACTAGATCCTTTTGCTCGAAGACACTCCGATGATTTTAGACTCATCATATCTCATTTGATCCCACTCAAATGCTAGCAAAAGAATTCTACAACTTTAACAAGATAAAGGTGCCCAACCTTTAACTTAAGTTGTGAACATTATTCAAGACTAACTAAAGAATTGTGTCTACCACATACATATCCAGATGTACGAACAATTCTTCTTTTCCCATAGTCTTTAGACCTTATGATTATTTACTTTGACAATTATAATATAAACTATAAATGCTATACAATTTGTTAAACCAGAAATCTCTTTATTAATATGAACAAGATTGTTAATTACAACATTACACTCTTGCTATTGAGCATAATCCTAACAGATGTTGCATGTTTTCATTAATGAAAAAAATTCTTTAATGCAAATGCTTACTTTAACTTCACATGATTACCTCACAATACACTTGCTTTAGAAAGTTTAATCTTTTTGTTTTGAAGGATTGATAGTTCTACAAGAGATTGAAGACTTGAAGTTTTACTTTTTATATATCTCTCTTTGTAATATAGAATATCATTGTTGAGATTTAGTTTCAATTATGTTGTAAGGATCAATGTAAGTGGTGGTTTTTTCATGAAATAGCCAAAGGAGGAGATTGTAAGTTCCTTAAGTTTGATTGGCTTATTTCGGTGACAAACCATAAGTGGGGTTTGATGTAAGGGTAGCTTAGGCCTTTGATGGTTGATGATTTGCACAACCAAGGCCCTCTCAAGACCTTAAGAGAAGAAGCACCAAAGGTAAATTTCTAAGTGCTTACTTGCTTTGAAGAGATGTAGTTGCACACACTCACAACACGTGCCTAATTCTTATTCTTGTATGTTGTGTGCTTTTATTATGTATGCATTAATGTTCATTAATCTATCTTCTTGCGTGTTTAATTTGATTTCATCTTGTGTGTTAAATGCCATGTCGTGATTAGACTTAGGATGCATCATTTTTGTGGGGGGCGCTGTACAATCGCCCTACGTACAGCGCCCATAAAAGGGCATTGAGCAAATTTTCTCTTGACCGCTCTATGATTGCCCTACGTAGAGCGGTGCCACTGGTTAATTTAAAAGTCACCCTTAGTTCGCCCTACAACCGCCCTATGTAGAGCGGGTGTATGGCGGCTCTCAAAAACCTGAGAGTACAAACCCCTTTTTTGCCTAATTTTCACCCTTTTTTGTAGAGCGGTCATGAAGAACTTGTTCTTCAATTCCTAGGTGAACTGCCCAACAACCACCCTACGTAGAGCGGGTGTAGGGCGGTCAATGCATAATTTCGAAAAAATAATCAAAACGGTGTCACTTCATTTTGACACACTATATATATGGCTCTTTTGTTTTAGGTTAGTTTTTAGAGAGTCTAAATCATATTTTCGACTTAGCATTTTTTCAAAGAGAAAAAATCACTAAAGAACTCTCCTTTGATTACTCAAACACATATTCATATGCATCAAGCATATCTAACATCATCCATGATCATCTAGGTGCCATTTATGCTTGGGTTTTTATTCAACACACTTAGCTTGGTAAATTGGTCGCTAATATCTTACATATTTTGTGTCTTTCTTAACAAGCAATCTCATTTATCACTTGTATGCTTATAGAACATATTCTATTGACAAGATTGAGATAATTGTGTTGATTGTTTGAGAGTTGTATTTTGATAGCTATTATTGGGATTGTTTAATCTTTGACAGCTATACTTTATGACATGTCATATGGCAAAGATTGATATCTAGGATTGTGATTGTTGTCATCTTTCATCCTAGATAGGCATTTAGTGTAACCTAACATTACTTGCTCTTTGAATATATATTATTCACATTAGGTTGTTTATTCTCTTCATTGAGAAGTAAGTCTTGTGACTACCGGTGAGTGGTGCAAGCAAATTGGACTAGGTCCACTTTTATAGGCCTGTGGGTAGTAGTGGCGGGTTATAGATCGTGAGAGGTTGAGGTCAACCTAGGTTGTAAACGTCATTGCAATTAGTGGATTCGAGGTTTGTGTGTGGCGCACATAACAACTCGTGGTTTTTCCTTGTTGAAGGTTTCCACTTAAAAATCAAGTGTTATTTAAAATACACACTTTACACTTGATTTATTACTTTAACTAGATTGAAGTATTTTCGTAACATTGACTGATCATGAAAATCGGTAAAAGGGTTAAAATCTATTCACACCCACTCTAGATAGTTTTATACACACCGTGCATTATTAGTTTCAGTATGCCTAGACGCCATATAATATTTGGAAGTGGAGTTGCATGAGGAATTAAATGCTTATGTGTAAAATGTATTACTTTAACTTGGTTGATTAGTGCTTGTGCCTAAATTCCCATTTTTTCTAATCACCATTCATCGTGGCCCCGTTACAAACAAATGGAAAATGTTAGGATTATGCTCAATAGCAAGAGTGTAATGTTGTAATTAACAATCTTTTTCATATTAATAAAATGATTTCTGGTTTAACAAATCGTATAGCATTTATAGTTTGTATTATAATTGTCAAAGTAAATAATCATAAGGTCTAAAGACTATGGGAAAAGAAGAATTGTTCGTACATCTGGATATGTATGTGGTAGACACAATTCTTTAGTTAGTCTTGAATATTGTTCACAACTTAAGTTAAAGGTTGGGCACCTTTATCTTGTTAAAGTTGTAGAATTCTTTTGCTAGCATTTGAGTGGGATCAAATGAGATATGATGAGTCTAAAATCATCGGAGTGTCTTCGAGCAAAAGGATCTAGTGCACTGGGTGCATTGAACTGGATCACAATGAAAAGCTTTATCTAGAACCGTCAATAGATAATAGTCTTTTCATTATAAGGACAATCGGAGAGTCTATCTTAATCCTGAGATAAATGATGGACTTATGGTTGCAAGTGATATCATTTGAGTTATCCAAGTAATAAGGGATAGAAAGAATAGAACGATTGCATTATCCCAAGCTTCATACATAGACAAAATCTTGTCTAGGTTTTCCATGCAGGATTCCAAGAAAGGTATGTTACCTTTCAGACATGGAATCAAGCTTTCTAAGGAACAAGTTCCTAAGAATGAGCATGAAGAGCAATTCATGAGTAGAGTTCCATATGCCTCGGCAGTTGGAAGTCTCATGTATGCAATGCTCTGTACTAGACCAGATATTTGTTTTGCTGTTGGCATAGTTAGCAGGTTTCAATCGAAACCTGGACCTGATCACTGGACGGCAGTCAAGCATATTTTCAAGTATCTTAAGAGAACGAGAGATAATATGCTTGTATACTTTGGAGGGGATTTGGTTCCCGTTGGGTATACTGATTCTGACTCCAGAAAATCCACATCAGGGGCTGTGTTTACTATTGGAGGAGGAGCAGTTATATGGAGGAGTATCAAGCAATCTTGTATTGCTGATTCCACCATGGAAGCTGAGTATGTTGCTGCATGCGAAGCTGCCAAAGAGGCTGTTTGGCTCCGCCAATTCTTGATTGACTTAGAAGTGGTTCCTAGTGCGAATAAGCAGATCACTATCTACTGTGACAACAGTGGAGCAGTGGCTAATTCGAAAGAACCAAGAAGTCACAAGAGAGGTAAACACATTGAAAGAAAGTATCATCTTTTAAGGGAGATTGTTCAAAGAGGTGACGTGACGATTACCAAAATCGCGTCAGCAGAAAATCTAGCGGATCCCTTCACAAAGGCTCTACCTCAGAAGAGTTTCGATGGGCATCTAGAGAATATGGGCTTGAGAGATATGACACATTTGCTATAGCGCAAGTGGGAGATTGTTAGGATTATGCTCAATAGCAAGAGTGTAATGTTGTAATTAACAATCTTTTTCATATTAATAAAGTGATTTCTGGTTTAACAAATCGTATAGCATTTATAGTTTGTATTATAATTGTCAAAGTAAATAATCATAAGGTCTAAAGACTATGGGAAAAGAAGAATTGTTCGTACATCTGGATATGTATGTGGTAGACACAATTCTTTAGTTAGTCTTGAATATTGTTCACAACTTAAGTTAAAGGTTGGGCACCTTTATCTTGTTAAAGTTGTAGAATTCTTTTGCTAGCATTTGAGTGGGATCAAATGAGATATGATGAGTCTAAAATCATCGGAGTGTCTTCGAGCAAAAGGATCTAGTGCACTGGGTGCATTGAACTGGATCACAATGAAAAGCTTTATCTAGAACCGTCAATAGATAATAGTCTTTTCATTATCAGGACAATCGGAGAGTCTATCTTAATCCTGAGATAAATGATGGACTTATGGTTGCAAGTGATATCATTTGAGTTATCAATGAGTACGATTATATCGCATAGTCTATCCTCGATAGTTTGGTGATATTCATTTGTTAATCGATAGAGGACTTCATTTATAGATATGGACATCGTGGCTCCATTTAATTAAATGAGAGTATAATATCATCATATGGATGTTTTGAGGTAATTGGATATTAAATCTCAACGTTGAGTTTTCAATAGTGTCTATTGAAAACATGGCTTCTGGACAAGTCAAAATATCCAAGTTCAAAACGTGGTCATATGAGTAAATATGGTAACTTGGAGAGTTATAGGCGGTCTATGAACTCTTGGCGATTACTGATATTAATCACGAGGATACACTATCTCCAATATGATTGTCTAGGGTATGAATGAGGAGCATCTTCCTTTTCTATCTTTATTTAAGAGTTCAGTTTTAGCTCTTTAGTGGAATGAGTTAAAATTAATGGATCGGACCTAAGTGAATCATTTGTTGATTGTGATTAGGTTATGTCTATTGAAGCTTAAATTTAGATGGCCCGCCAAGATCCCCAATCCACACGGACTTGCATGGATCACTTGATATATTCTACCGGACCAATTTAAGGGTCCATCTAGAATTGCATTTAATATATTAAGAATATAATTTGCACATTATTTAAGTAATGGGCTGCTCAATTATATTAATATATTAATGAAAGACATGTGGGCTTGTTTCTTTTAGTAAGAATGGGTCTGGTTCACATGTGGGCTTTTTTATTTAAAGTCCAATGGATTAAATGAAATAGGAAAATAATATTAGGCCCATCTTATATATAAGTGGGGCGGCTAGGTTAAAGTTTTTGACCTAAAAATATTATTTTGTTTCATTTGTTTTAATTAAATAAGAATTAATTGATTTATTGATTAATTGTTTAATTAAAGAAACAAATCTTTCCTAAAAGTAAAAGACTTGTTTGATAAGTAAATAAATAAATTAGTATTATTTATTTAATCAAATAAGGAGTCTTTTTTTTTAGTCAAATAAAAGAATAAAAATAAAAGAGTTGGATTAGGGTTTGAAGTCTATAAAGTTAAAAAGAATTAGGGTTGAATTTCAGTCACCCTATATAAGTGACATGATGAAATTCGGCCAACCCTAATTAGATACTACATAGAATTCGGCAACCCTAAAGGAAAAAGAAGAAAAATTCGGCCAACCTATATATATGTTCTTATAGGGTTCGGCCACATCAATTAATTGGTGCTTGAGTTTTTATTTTCTTTCTTCTTCTTCTTAATTCTAAGAGAGTTTTTATTCTAGAGAGACAAAAAGGAGTGAAAAATTATTCTTTGATAGTATACAATTGCTTAAACATCAATAAGCTTGTGTATACGATATCGATCTAGGTTCACGCGAGTTTCGATCATAAGATTGTGAACTCAAAAGTGATCGGAATAATTTTGACATTCTTTTGATTGTTTTGTGACTAACAAAGAAAAGAAAGTATTTGTTTGGTCCATTCACAGGTTTGCAATTCAAAGGAAAGGGAGACCACGCTCCTAGGTGATCCACGTTCGTGCTCGGATTGAAGGTCTTGCGGATTACCATCGACGTAAGTCAATCGGATCACGCGACAAGAGGTAATTTACTTTTGTTGATATATATGCATGTTTATTGATTAAAAGGGTTTAAGGTTCATAAAGGAAAAATTTTAAAAGTCACTTCCGCTGCGTGTAACACTTTTATTTGTTTATTTTTCCCTACAGAAAATACCTAGTTGATCTTTAGGAGATGTGTAGTATGGGAATATTAGTAGATGCATGCTCTTTCCACGTTCATAGCACTTGATTCTTTCATGAGACTCACTAACTAAAAAAAGCGTTTATTCTATACTATATGTATGCAACTAATTTGATTCCAGTACATAAACTCATTTGCATACATCTTGCATGAGCGTGAATTTAGGTTCTAAGAGTAAAGATAAGAGAGAATCCATGTGAGAACCTAGCATTAAAGCGAATTATGCTCGAGGCGTGAGAGTGAGTGGTTTCCAAGGCAAAGGCAATTTAAGTGTGGGATTCATGATTGTGCGAGTTCCTTATGGGTGCCTTTGAGTTGTTTAGAATATTTTGCATATGCTTATTCCTCACTTCCACTTGTTTTTACTTATCTCTCTACTAGTTGGCTTTGCTGCAAGTTTTCTTTATGTCTAGGAAATTTTTAGTTCAAGTCATTTTTGTTGTCGTGTCTTCATTTTATCTTGTGTTTGCTCGAGGATGAGCAAATGTTTGGTTTGGGGGTATTTGATTGTGCCAAATATGTTGTATATTATGGCCCTCAAACCCGTGTCCTTTGACTCGTTCACGTGTGTTTTTCCATGTATTTGCTGTCTAATAGGCTCATTTATGGCAATTACAGGCAATTGATGTAATTACAGGTGTTGAGATAAAAAGTTGGAATTTCAGGCGCAAAACAAGCTAGAAAGCAAGAAAAGAAGCTTCTGTGCATGGGTACTGTGCTGGTCAATATACCTGCGCACTTCTAGCCTACTTCCAGCGTAGGAATTCCTGCACAGAACCCATGCACAACCCGTACACCGAAGGATCGAAGAAGACAATAGAACGCCATAAAGTGCAGGTTAGTGCGGGTCCTTGAACCGCACTTGACCGACACTCTACACTTTCTAGCGTGGGAATTCCCATGTTGGAGTGCGGGTCCCTGAATCGCATTCCACATGCACTATATGGAAATCCGGGAGCTGAAAGATAAAGTGCCGGTGAGTGTTGGTCCCTGAACTGCACTCTGCATTTTCCAGCGTGGGAATTCCCGTGTTGGAGTGTAGATGAGTGCGGGTCACTGAACCGCACTTCACCCACACTTTGTGCGTGTCATATAAGCATTTTGTGACATATTCTTGTAATCCTATAAATAGAAAGTGATGAGTTCGAACCAAGACATCCTCCCACACTTATATTTTCAGAAACTTAGTTAATCTTAGGTCTTAATACACTTCCCCTCTCATCTAAACCCATCTCTACTCTCCAAAGGCAATTAGGAGAATTTGATCAAAGCTTCAAGGAAAGAGATGCTCACTAAGGGTTTTCTCTCAATCTCTTCTCTTAGTTTTATTGTTGTTAAGAACATGAGTAGCTAAATCCCTCACTAAGGGGGTGATGTGATTAGCTGATGGATATTGGGTTCTTGTAATTAAACTCTTTTGTATTATATTCAATATATCTCTATGTTTTATTCTTTTGGTTTGAATGCTGTCCAATATTGATTTGTTTGGATATACCCTCTTAGCATGTTGATTTGGAATCTTTATTGCTTATTGAATAGATGGGATTTTTGAAATCCCGGCTCAACAACCACGTTCTTAATCTAACCTCGAACAGGTGACCGACACTATACACCATAGGTCGACACTTGTGAGAGGATTAGAAGCCTTCACTATACACCATAGGTAGGCTACATTAGTGGTTCTACTAGAACTAACCTTCGAGTAGAATCCGGTTGAATAACCTCAATCTTCATCTAACCTCAAAAGGGTGACCGACACTATACACCCTAGGTCGTCACTTGTGAGTGGATTAGAAGCCATGACTATACACTCTAGGATGGCTACATTAGAAATAGGTTGAGCCCTAGTTAGATAGAAGAGCATTCATGGTTAGAATCCCAAATAAGCACCTAACACTGTACACCCTAAGTTAGTTGCTTATGAGGGATTAGTCACTAGTAGAAGGTCTTCGCTATACACCCTAGGTTATCCCTTGTTAGAGATTAAAAGCCTTATTATATAATCAATAATGTATTTCACTCCTCAAGCTTGTATGTGTGCTTACTACTCTATTTATGAATGATGATGGTTACAATGGTTACAACCACCTTTCTCTGATTGAATGCATAATATGCTTGATGAACCAATGTACAGTAAAGATCATTAATGCATATGACACTTATGCCATCTATGTTGTAGAGATTTATTAACCTTGTGAATCTTTACAACACTCTTGAGTAAACCTCCTTTGATTCACTCATATAACCTTTGGTTGTGATAAAAGTGAAGGATTTAGTGCCTTATAATTTGACATAAATAGATGCATGTTAGGGTTATTGTGAATGTGCTTAATGAATGATTGATCAACTAATATGTTATTACTTGAATGAATCTTTCCCCTAGCAATCTTTTCATCTAGAAATTGAACCAAGTATTTGTAGTTGTTAATCTTAATCAATTGTCATCTTAGCTTAGTTAAAGTTTTGATCACCTTAGTTAATTAATTGGCATCGTTTTAGCTTAGTTACAAGAGTTATTACTTTCTAGCTGTGTTAACGTATATCTATTGTCTCATGGGAACGATAACCCATACTCGTGAACCCTATACAAGTTGAATGACTCGTGCACTTGCGAAGGGTGAAACACTCTCGCGACCCTTTAGAATAACCGACGTAGAATAGTGTAGTTTATTTAGAACCGGTTCGGGCGTGTCAAAATTCATGGAACCGCTGCTGGGGATAGCGTTCTCGCTTTCATAGAACATTTGTTAGTATAATTATGTATTATTTCATTTAAAATTCTGTTTTGGACACTTAACCTTTTGGTAGTTTCTTGTAAGTGTGTTTTTAGGTTACTTGTCACTATTTGATGCACAGAATATGGTCTTTGGGAAGTCCGCTAGAACCTTTTGTAAGATCCTTGAATTGTATTGTCTTGATTCCATTGCAAAACTCTCTATATTTGTAATAGGTGTTGCTTAGGTGGTTCTTGGTGGAAAGAAGCTTCAAAGGTTAAAAGCGACGTCTTACGCAAATATCGTCTTCAAGAGGAAAATCACATACTTGGATGCTAAGGTATCAAGTTTCTTAATCCTCTTGCAAGGCGTAAGCGCACACATACACAATTCATTCATGTGTGTCCTTGTATCGTTGTGCAAACATTTGGTATAACACATTCACACACATTTAAGTATGCTCATGCATTGGTCTTATATAGACAAACATTGTATAATTGCATGTTTTATTACTATCGCTTAGATATGACATACTTGTGTGACATTGTATTTATTTATTTGTGTTTATTGTATTTTGGACTTGAACATGATCTCATATGTTTCCTTACCGAGTCCTGGTCATTTCGGTTACTCATTCATTAGGTTTCGAGTCCAAACGATGTAGATACGCTACTTTGCGTTCTCATTCGTTGAGTTGTCTTCGTCGTCGTTTTCGAGATGAACTCTCAACCTTTTGTAAAATTTTTGTAGTCATCATTGTGCGTGAGGGAGTCATGATTTGTAATCCGAAGAAGGATTCGAAATCGGAGTTCGGAGGCCCTAAAACGGCCGAAGAACGCGAGAGGAGCACGAGAGGTGCAAGCTTGGACAAAAGCCAAGCTAAGGTTCCACGTGTGCCACATGGCTAGGCAACCTCTCTGCCCACGTGTGGCACACGTGCCCCACACGTGGATGGGTGACGTGTCACCTCCTGATTGATCCTGAAATCCCTCTCATTCATTCTTTTTAAATACCTCATTTCCCTCCCATTTCATTCTAAGAAGAAAATTTGAAAAAGATAGAGTGCAGAATTTTCTCTCCAATTTCCCCAACTTCCAAACACCATAACTTTCTCATTTGGACTTCGAATTGACTGATTCAAGTTAGAGAGTCTTCGTATTCAAGTCTCATACCTTGTCCAAAAAGGTTTGCGGTTGTTCGAGTTTTGTGACGGTTCAACCCTCAAAACAGAAACTACATGGGATTCCAAGGTATTAAACTTAACTTTGTGATTTCTTCTTTTATGATCTTCAATTACTTTGGGTTTTCTTCTTCTATATATATGTGCATGTTTGATGAAAGCTATTGAGAAGAATAGCTTCAAATCAAAGTTAATTTTATCATGATTAGATTCTCAAATGTGAGTTAGGTTTTCTAAACCTATGTTTTTACATGATTGTGGGTTGTATTGTGATTAGCTTTGTATCTAGGAATATTTGAGCATTGATTATTGATATTCAAATGATAAATGATTCCTAGTTGTGCTATGCTTTATTGATTGATCATATTCGAAAATAGCACATATATGTATGTTTTTAGAGCTTTGATTTGATTCACTTAATTGAATATTTGAATACAGGCTCTAATTGTTTACTAGAAGAAGTTTGAAGATATTATCTCACTTGTCTAGGATTTGTGTGTATGTTTCTAATATCTTGAATATGTGCTTCATGTATATGATTTATTCAAGTGTTAGCTTTGTGAATGAAACTAGCAATCACAAGTGTTTTGTGTTTCACATACTCTAGGTTTCAATTCATGATTTTTTGACTAGATAATATTTGACTTGTGTGCTCACATGATTAAGTCTATGTCTACATGATTTGTACTTAATCCATACATTTCATATGTTCATGCATCATCTAGTATGATTGCATCACTTGGATTGCTAAACTAGAATATCATACATTGTGTGCTCATTGTCTAATTCTAGTTTCCATAGTTCATATTGATCATATGTCTTATGTTGATTGTGCTTGCATCATTTGCATCACTTAGATCATTGCCTTGTGAACTCTTGTTAAAGTGAGTGAAGCCTTAATTTGAGCAAGAAGACTTGGCTAGGAAAGTGTTCCGGATATGCACGAAGTCTTAGTTAGGATCAAGAGGATTCGGATAACTAAGCAAAAGTCTTAGCTAGGAGTTTAAGTACTCCGAATGGATGAGCTAGGGAAGCTTGACTAGGATCATTTGCGATCTAGATAGCTAAGCAATGAAATCTTCCTAGAGGCTTGAGAGTCTTGGATATGAAGTTGCTTTCTAGAGGTGTAGGCCACACCTTGGATAGAGAGTAGGCTAGGTGATTCACTAGGCCCAAGGGTAGACTAGGAGTTGATAGCTTATGGTGGATATCATGAGTTGATAGCCTTGAGTGTATAAGTCCTTTTCATCATAAGGAATTGCTTGCCAATGGTTGTGGATTTAACCCGTGGACGTTTCCTCTTCGGAGGTTTACCACGTAAAACTCAATATGTCAAATGTCTCTATCTCTATCTCTTTATACTTGTATGTATGATTAATATAACTTGTTTAAGATCTTCATTTCCTCACATCCTTGTAATCAAGTTATTGGTAAAGAAAGAGATGCACATATTATTGGTTGAATCAACACTTGTCTCTTGTATGTTGTAAGTGTTTGAACATTGTATCCAGTAATATTCTATATCAAGTTGTAAAGTTCTACTTAGTGTAATTACATTGTAATACTTAAAGTACAACTTGTGGAATTTGCTATTCATTGAATATACTTGTATATAGGATACATTGTCTCTTGGTATATGTTTTTGTAGACTAAGGGTGGTGAATTGAGCATACATATGTTAATTATTTTCTTATAACAATCATGTTAAAGGTAATTTGTATGTTCACCAAGGTTTTGACATAATTCACGAAAGAGTTTTTAAAATTAGTGTGTCAACCTATTCACCCCCCTCTAGGTTGTTTAGTATAACCTTGTAGGTATTTTCACCTTTTGTTGAAGACATAGATCGCATTGTTAGGCGACCGACAATGGTGGACAATCTCGGGGGACTATCTGATCTTGATAATGATTCGGTATCTTCGAGCAGTACATCTAGTGGGTCAGAACAATTACATGATCAACGGATGATAAAGGAATTCCCATTGCCTACTGTTGGATTACATCCTTCAGCTGTGTTGTTAGATGATGCCCGGAGGAATTATGAGTTGAAAAACATGCACTATAACACACTCCCACACTTTGGTGGTGACATAAGCGAAGACTGCCTTCAATTCATGAAGGAGTACTATAATGTGGTGACCACATTCCCACTTAGGAATCTGACAGAGGATCACCTGCAGATGAGATGTTTTTCATATTGTATGAGAAATGACGCCAAGAAGTGGCTTATAGCATTACCAGTAGGATCACTTATCATATGGGGAGGTGTAGAGCATAAATTTTTCGCCAAGTTCTTTCCCTCTTGGAAGACGAAGAAAATACGGAGTATGATAGCCAATTTCCAAGAGAAGGAAGGAGATGCATTTCATGAATCTTGGGGAAGATTCAAGCTACTTTTGGCATATTGCCCTTACCACGAGTATAATTTAGTGTCACAAGTTTAGTCATTCTATGATGGACTGATCGAACTCTCATAAGCAATTGTTGATAACGCGTATGGATGAGCAATACGTGAGAAGACGGCACAGTACGTATTTGATAAATACGAGATGCTTGAGCAGAATTCCTAGTAGAGAAACACCCAAGGTAATCAAGGAGGAGTGAATAGCAAGCCAAATGAGTGAGATGAGTAGGAACATTGAGTGTCTCATGAATAGGTTTGGGAAGCAACCATTGGAGGTTGCCCCAAATTGTGTGAAGGAAAACCATAAGATGGACATGTATCCCATAATGGAACCAATGCCACCTAGAAAGGAGGAAATCTAATTTGTATATCCGCCACGGCAATCAAGACAACATGATGATTGTTTCTCCAACACATACAATCCTTGTTGGAAGAGACATCCGAACCTATCTTATGGGAATAACCATTGTTTGAATCCACCATTAACTCAGCTCGACAACAACAACCGGAAACCACCTCAAGAATACCAATCTAGACCATAACAGAGTACCCAACCTTGGAAAGTGAAAGAAATTATACCTTGGCACCAATAGGACTATAGAGACAATGAGTATAGGGCCACTGACCAGTACCACGCCAATGATTCTAACCACATAAGAATGACCTCTATGGAAGGGGTAGTCAAGAATCTGGAAAAGCAAATAGGTCAGTATGCTGAGGTGAGCTAGAGGAAGGAGCTAGGGAAGCTCCCAAGTCAATCAGATAAAGGCCCCGCCATTGATCTTTGTCGTGTTGAAATAGGACATCATGTTCAGGACATGTTCCCGAATAGATGCACCCTCTTTCATCTGAGCAAGCATTGTTGAACGAACAGCTTCGTGCCGCTTTTGCTCAGAGGGCTGCCTGAACATGGCTTGCAATTACTCCATTATTTCAAATGCAGTACCCACTGTTTCGTGCTTAGTGACAAGCACGTCTGTCATACTTGCTTCTCATATGCCTCACGAACAGTTCGTGCAGCATTGGCAGTAAGCGCTGAAGGACATTCCTCTGTAAGCACAAACTTTAGGTCCTTAGTGACCAAGATTGCATTTATGTTATGTTTCCATTTAGTGTAGTTATCACCAGTTAATTTGTCATTGGCTAGGATTTATAGTAGTGTAGATGACATGGCTGATCAAACATAAATTAAGAATTCATTTAGTCATACATTCAAAACATGTGCGAATGTTCGGTATAAAATTAAACATGATGCATGAAAATGTTTAATGAACAAGAACAACCCTAAGAAAATAATGTTTCTATGCAACGACAGTCCAACATACCACAAGTAAGTGCCGCCTTAAGGTCGGTCAAATTCTTGCATGTTGGATCGAGACCTTCTCAATCAAATGATATACCAGAATAACTCTTATTCCAATATCATTCAACCATCGTTTATTTAGTCAGGTTTTTAATTAACCAATTTAATTAAAACCTTGTGAGCGTAACCCATCATTTTAGATCTTATGAGCTTAATTCGAGAATTGCAGCCTTAGGGTCGGTTAATCCCGAAATCACCTCAGAAATCCTATCCGTTAGGAAGTCAACCTTGATATTGATTCTATGGAAACCCTCCTTGGGGAGGACGAAAGCAAAGCCGTCACGAGGCCCCACTCGAATCTCACGGTGTTGAACTAATGATAGAGATCGCGGGATATAATGTCATATATCCCTCTCCCACTCACTATTTTATAATTAGGGTTTTCTACTAATATTAATGCACCTAGATTAAACTAGATTAAATGGCTAATTTCAATCTAAGCGTCAAGTGCATTAATCACAAATTGTTAGAATCCTATTCCAATAACTAATAAACTAATTTGATTTTTAACTCTTAAAAATCTCGTTCATTAGTGATAATTCTAATCTATGTAAACTATTTACTAAGACTAGAATTTTTAAATGTGTATTTGCCAATTTTTCAGGTCCAATTATTATTATGGGCTTAATCGAATTAATCCTAATATATATAAAGGACCCTACTAATATAAGTAATTAAACTCTTTAATAAAAAAAATTAGTGATTAATGAGAATTACCAAGTTTTTACTCCTAAAAACTAATCCCATTAATATATAGCCAATTATGTGAATTAACAATTTTAATCAAATTTAAAAAATAAACACATAATTTAGATGGCTATAATGCATGTATGACATATCAACATATATATATATATATATATATGTAGGCACACCTAATTTAAATGATATGTATAAGCATGACAATACTTTAATCATCTCATAATAAAAGCATACATGAATTGATCGATTACAATTGGTTTATCTAACCTAAAAAAAAAAAAAAAAATCTAATTACAAAATTTAATCCAAGGCATTCCTTGGTGTTCTTGTAATCTATTTTTCTTTAAGTCCTGTCTTCTGAATCTTCCGGGCCCAAACGTGGTCGCATAAATGCGTAAAAACTTTGCGCAGCAGCAGGCATCGCATGTTAATCAAATTAACTTTGTGAAGCAGCTACATTATGTGCACTTGCAATTTACACATAAAAACATTTGCCTTTTGCTTGCATACGCATAACAACACATGCACTTGCTACATCTGTGCAAAACTTGCACACATTTGTGCACATTGAGTGCATGATCTACAACGTTGAGTGCTTGACACAATTACAATTGCATTACCAATTGATTGCATGTATTTGCTGCACAAACTACACAATTGGGTGCAGTATTACAATTGTGCTACACGTGCACCTGTGACAGCTGTACAAATGCAACAATTGCATGATGCATGTTGCGCAACATTTGCTCGTCACTTTGCATGTGTACGCATGGCCTTTTCACATCTATTGCTTGTGCGGCTGCTGTTTTATTTCTTCCGGATCGTCTTCTCCAACGATTTACATCAATAAAAAAAAAAAAATTAACAGCGTATAAAAAAAAAAAAATTATACAACCTAGAATTAATATTACATTTAAAATCCAAAAAACCTTAAAACCCATGTACCATAAAAAATTACGATCAACCATGTTTAAATTAAACGATTTAATTATAAACATTCATACAATCATAAAGACAGTGCCTACACATTCGTATATGCAATCAGAAGCAATCGAATTCGATTATACTGTACAAAAAATGGCTCTGATACCATTTGTAGGAACCTAGGGTTACGTATTGCGCAGTGGAAGGGTTTTAAAATTTTTTATACAATCATTAAGTAAACCTAATTGTACAATAATAATCGAAAACAACAAAGAAGGTGAAACGATTTCATACTAGCATTGAAGGCTCCTTCTCTTTAATATGATCTGCTCCCTGATTTGAACCATAAGATCTTCCACGCTATGACCTGGGATTGATAACGGCGTGTGGGTGCGTCATGGTACTCAGGAACAAGGAGGATGAAGAGAAACAACCAAAAAACGACTCTTGCTCTTTTTGTTGTTCGGGTTCTGAAAGCAAGAAACTTTTATTATTCTTTTTTGGTTGCCGCACCCTCTTTGTGTTTTCTTTTCTCTTTAGTTGCATGTGCTGTTCAAGTGAATCAAATTCACTAATCCTTTTCAAATATATCTAATATATTAAAAGAGATAATAAGTATTTTAAATTTAAACTTAAATTCAAATACTTAGATAATTGATTTAGTAAAAATAAAATAATCCTATTATTTTATCTTCATCTAAATCCAAATATCAACTAGCACCCTCCATTTAATGATTAATCACATAATCAAATAATCTAATTATTTTATTAATTTAATCATTAATATTTATTAATTAAATAATCTCATTATTCAATTATTTCCTAAATAAATACGTTCACTTTCGTAACAAAATTAATCGGACAATCCAATTGATTAACCGTGACCCTTGTTACCTAAATCGATCGGGCTAACAAGGGGACCTAATGGACCCACAGTATTTTGAGCTCCAATAATCCTTAGAAATAATTAATTAAACTCTTTAATTAATATTTCATGATTATTAACTTTGGTGTTATTCAACTAAAAACCCGAAGCTGCACTCTCTCAACTATAGATGTTTTTACACAAACCAATAACTCTTGGTATCCATCGATATAACTATTACATATGGTATAACCCTTCACAAGTAGTTCAAAATTAGAGTTGAGTCATAATGTCCGTTATACTCCTATAATTATATCTCTCCATTAAGTACCATTGATTCTTTAATGAACAATAAATCCTACATTCCTTACGGAATTAGGATAGCGCTCATATTGTTCAAGCCCCGAATCAACCCTTAAGGAAACTACTATCTACTTCTCGCAAGAAAGAGTGGATTCCACTATTGTGTACAAACCTTCTCAACCACAAGGCAAACCGCGATTCCAACATATGAAGCATATTGACCGGGAATGAAACTCCGATCTAACTTGAAAGGGTCGATAAGACACTCAGGATTAAGATCACCCATATATATATATCCATATTTTGTCGATATATATGAATCTCATCATGTAACAGATCTTATTGAGAGATTCATACAGATCGTGGCCAAGTCCTAAATGATCACATCATACAAGGTGCCTCCACTCTCATATCACCATATGAATAATCCAGGATAAGATCACCGTACATTACGGAATGGGCCGTAGCTGTAGATTAACCACAAATAAAGTACCCAACTTTATTTTCTATCTACGGACTCTTTAGATTGCTCGTTTCAAGCTGAATCTATTTGTATATGACATTCATATACTTAGTTTGAAATTACATCCCGTAATCTTGGATGTTAAGTAAACATGTTATATATAAATGTATGAGAAAATTTGGATGAATAAACTACTTCTTTTATTTATGTTTAATTCACATTTACAAATTACAAGCTTTAGGACAAAACCCCAACACACCTCTAGCTTGAATGCTCATAAGACCACATACATTAGTGTGTATTAATCCTAAACATTAAATGGCTCTTGCACCTTTGGTTGTGAATGACCTTTTTGTAGGGAAAAAAAAAACAAATAAAAGTGTTACACGCAGCGGAAGCGATACTAAAGACGATTTAGTGACTTTTAAAATTTTTCCTTTATGAACCTTAAACCCTTTTAATCAATAAACATGCATATATATCAACAAAAGTAAATTACCTCTTGTCGCGTGATCCGATTGACTTACGTCGATGGTAATCCGCAAGACCTTCAATCCGAGAACGAACGTGGATCACCTAGGAGCGTGGTCTCCCTTTCCTTTGAATTGCAAACCTGTGAATGGACCAAACAAATACTTTCTTTTCTTTGTTAGTCACAAAACAATCAAAAGAATGTCAAAATTATTCCGGTCACTTTTGAGTTCACAATCTTATGATCGAAACTCGCGTGAACCTAGATCGATATCGTATACACAAGCTTATTGATGTTTAAGCAATTGTATACTATCAAAGAATAATTTTTCACTCCTTTTTGTCTCTCTAGAATAAAAACTCTCTTAGAATTAAGAAGAAGAAGAAAGAAAAAAAATAAAAATTCAAGCACCAATTCATTGATGTGGCCGAACCCTATAAGAACATATATATAGGTTGGCCGAATTTTTCTTCTTTTTCCTTTAGGGTTGCCGAATTCTATGTAGTATCTAATTAGAGTTGGCCGAATTTCATCATGTCACTTATATAGGGTGACTGAAATTCAACCCTAATTCTTTTTAACTTTATAGACTTCAAACCCTAATCCAACTCTTTTATTTTTATTCTTTTATTTGACTAAATAAAAAAAAGACTCCTTATTTGATTAAATAAATAATACTAATTTATTTATTTACTTATCAAACAAGTCTTTTACTTTTAAGAAAGATTTGTTTCTTTAATTAAACAATTAATCAATAAATCAATTAATTCTTATTTAATTAAAACAAATGAAACAAAATAATATTTTTAGGTCAAAACCTTAACCTAGCCGCCCCACTTACATATAAGATGGGCCTAATATTATTTTCCTATTTCATTTAATCCATTGGACTTTAAATAAAAAAGCCCACATGTGAACCAGACCCATTCTTACTAAAAGAAACAAGCCCACATATCTTTCATTAATATATTAATATAATTGAGCAGCCCATTACTTAAATAATGTGCAAATTATATTCTTAATATATTAAATGCAATTCTAGATGGACCCTTAAATTGGTCCGGTAGAATATATCAAGTGATCCATGCAAGTCCGTGTGGATTGGGGATCTTGGCGGGCCATCTAAATTTAAGCTTCAATAGACATAACCTAATCACAATCAACAAATGATTCACTTAGGTCCGATCCATTAATTTTAACTCATTCCACTAAAGAGCTAAAACTGAACTCTTAAATAAAGATAGAAAAGGAAGATGCTCCTCATTCATACCCTAGACAATCATATTGGAGATAGTGTATCCTCGTGATTAATATCAGTAATCGCCAAGAGTTCATAGACCGCCTATAACTCTCCAAGTTACCATATTTACTCATATGACCACGTTTTGAACTTGGATATTTTGACTTGTCCAGAAGCCATGTTTTCAATAGACACTATTGAAAACTCAACGTTGAGATTTAATATCCAATTACCTCAAAACATCCATATGATGATATTATACTCTCATTTAATTAAATGGAGCCACGATGTCCATATCTATAAATGAAGTCCTCTATCGATTAACAAATGAATATCACCAAACTATCGAGGATAGACTATGCGATATAATCGTACTCATTGATAACTCAAATGATATCACTTGCAACCATAAGTCCATCATTTATCTCGGGATTAAGATAGACTCTCCGATTGTCCTGATAATGAAAAGACTATTATCTATTGACGGTTCTAGATAAAGCTTTTCATTGTGATCCAGTTCAATGCACCCAGTGCACTAGATCCTTTTGCTCGAAGACACTCCGATGATTTTAGACTCATCATATCTCATTTGATCCCACTCAAATGCTAGCAAAAGAATTCTACAACTTTAACAAGATAAAGGTGCCCAACCTTTAACTTAAGTTGTGAACAATATTCAAGACTAACTAAAGAATTGTGTCTACCACATACATATCCAGATGTACGAACAATTCTTCTTTTCCCATAGTCTTTAGACCTTATGATTATTTACTTTGACAATTATAATACAAACTATAAATGCTATATGATTTGTTAAACCAGAAATCACTTTATTAATATGAAAAAGATTGTTAATTACAACATTACACTCTTGCTATTGAGCATAATCCTAACACTTTTGGTCATGTTACCTTCCAAACAGGATTCACAAGTTGGTAGATAATCAACATTTAAGTCACTTAATGGTCCATCACTAACCAATCTCTTAATCCTATTAAGGTTAATATGACCTAGGTGCAAATGCCATAGGTAGGTTTCATCTCTTGATAATTTTACTCTTTTATGATTAGGTTCTATGAGGTTTTTGGTTTGTCTTGACATGTATTTCATATTAAAACAATGTTTTTCTTGTATCGTTTAGTGGTCTTAGATTTGAACATTCAAAGCTTCAAAGAAAGACTTGGCCACAACTCATGCAAGATGAAGTCTTCAAAGAGAAATGTGCTTAGTTGCACAATAAAGGTAATTTAGACCTCATTCCTCTTACAAGGCTTAGGCACACACACACATGACATTCATATGTATCTTTGCTTAGTTGTACACCATTTGTATAACACTTTCACACACTTGGTAATGTATGCATATGCATTAGATTTAATTTGATAAACATTGTAAATTGCATATTCTAGGACTATGTCTAGGAAATGGCATACGTGTGTGACTTTGTGTTTATTATTTTCATTTTATTGTTTTTGGACTTGAACATGATCTCTTATGATTCCTTATTGAGTCCCGATCATTTTGGTTACTCATTCATTAGGTTTCGAGTCCAAACGATGTAGCTACGCTACTTTGTGTTCTTATTTGTTGAGTTGTCTTCATCGTTGTTTTTCGAGATGAATTCTCAACCTTTTATCAAATTTTTGTAGTCTTCTTTGTGTGTGAGGGTGTCACGATTTGTAATCTAAAGACGGATTCAAAATCGGAGTTCGAAGGCCCGAATACGGTCAAAGAACGTGAGAGGAGCGCGGGAGGAGCTTGCTTGGCCAAAAACCAAGCAAGGTGTCCACGTGTGACACACAGCCAGCATGGCTCTCTGCCCACATGTGCCACATGCGCCCCACACATGGGATGTGACGTGGCACATGTTGATTGGTCCTTGTTTCCCTATCTTGAATCCTTTCAAAAGTTCTCCTTTCCCTCTCATTCATTATAAGAAGAAAAATTAGAATTTTTCATGTGCAGAATATTCTCTCAACCTTTTCACACCTTCCAAACACCATAACTTTCTTACACAAAGTCAGAATTGAGTGATTCTAGTTGGAGACTGTTCATAATCGAGTCCTCTACCTTTTCCAAATGGTCTTGTAGCTGTTTGATCAATTTTCTTAGTGGTTCTACATAGAAAACCGAACTTGCTCATGATTGTAAGGTAGTTGTCATATCTTTGAGATTTCTTCTTTTATAACCTTCAATTTGCTTGGAATTTCTTCTTCTATATGTATGTATATGTATAGTGAATTCTATTGAGAAAGATAGCTTCATAATCAAATCTAATCAAAAGTCTAATTAGAGACATATGTGAACTAGTTTATTTGATTCTATGATTTTCACATGTTTGAGAGTTGTATTGTGATTAGTTTGATATCTAAAGTTGTTTGAGACTTGATTGAATCATTTTGATGATAAACGGCCTTGAATTTTGTTTTGATCCTATGATTGATGTAATCTAGGTTTATTATATGTGTATGTGTTTTTAGAGAAATCTAGGATTTAATTGAGTAATTATTTTATCCTTGCTCTAATTCTTTGGCTAGAATATTCATTAAAATAATTTTATGAATCTAGCATTTTATTGTGTATGTGTATGACATCTTGAATATGTGCTTCATGAATATGATTTATTCAAGTGTTGTTTGTTTGTGTTAGGTGTTTTCACTTGCTCTAGATTTAATTCATGTTTTTGCATCTAGACTATTAGACTTGTGTTTCACATGTTTAGGTCTATTTGTGCCATGGAATGTATTTATCGCATGTTCTATGTTGAATTGCTTGATTGCATCATTTTGCATTCACATGATCACATTAGGAAGTCCTTGTAAAAGGCAAGAAGTCTTGGTTAGGACGGGACATCCGGATGGCCAAGCAAGAAGTCTTGTTTAGAGTCGGGATGACTCGGATAGACAAGTAAGAAGTCATGGCTATGATCAGGAAGATCTAGATAGTTATGCAAGGGAGGCTCTCTAGAGGCATGAGTGCCTTAGATAGAGAGTTGACTACATTATTGGTAGGCCTAGGTGTATGGATAGACATAGACTCCAATAGAGCGGGGTACATGGGATGTGTATGCACTCTTGAGGAATTTCTAATCTTCCATTGATGTTGGTTTGGTATGTTGTCCAATATATGGTGGCTTTGTATCATTGATAGATTTCATACTTTCCAATATAGTTAGGCAGACATAGACTCCACTAGGAAGGTGATCTAGGATTGGTCACTTTGTGGAATTTTTAATTTACCATCCAATATATATATAGTACCCAATGGTTGTAGTTTAACCCGTGGATGTTTCTTTCTTGGAGGTTTTACCACGTTAAAAAATCCCATGTGCTAATTCTTCCTATCTCTCTTTATTACTTGTATATATATGTTTGCTCTTAATCTTGTCATACATTTATCACTTGTAAAGTTTTAGAATCAAGATTTGTTAAGTGTGATTTGTAAGGCAATACATATTCGATAATTCTTATATTCTTTATTCTTTATTCTTTTGTATATTGTTACTTTGATGTATAGCTATATTTGTTAACACTTGTAATTCCTTGAACAATATCATAATACAAGTATTCTTTGTTGTTGAGATTTTTGTGTTTTATACCTCATGTAACTCCTTATATATGTAGACATTGCTTAAATATTCACATAATTATATTGTCTATGTATGGATATTTTGGATTACGTGTTGTATGTAAAGCTACCTTGAGGGATAAACGAATGTTTGTTTCAAGGGATTGAAAAAGGTGTAAAAACCTATTCACCTCCCCTCCCTCTAGGTATGCTTTAAGCATTTAACTATGTTTGTATTATTTTCAGGTTTCGTTAATTCTGTATCTAACAAGTGAGAGATATTTCTAGGTAGAAAGAATAAACTGTTTCCCAGTGTACCTTTGCAAATAATTTTGTCATTCTTATTAATAATAAAATCTTTATTAAAAATAACCGAATATCCAAATTTATTCAAACAAGAAACTGAAATTAAATTCTTCTTGAATTTAGATACATAACAAACGTCTATCAAATCTAAATGCCTAATAGAATCAAGATTAACTCTAATATCTCCCACTGTATTGGCAGTCACCAACGCTCCGTTTCCTAAACGCAAGTTGATTTCATTTTTATTAGTCTTTTTCCTTTCCTGGAACCCTTGCAAGGAATAACAAACATGATTAGTGGCTCCAGAGTCTATGATCTAAGAATCTGTAGAATCTGCCAGAAAACATGTTTCGAGATAATTAACATTACCTTCTTCCTTCTTATTCTAGGACTTTGGGCAGTTTCTTTTCCTAATGTCCCTTTTCACCACAAAGGAAGCATTTCCCTTTGATCTTGGTTACTTTCTTGGTATCTTTCTTGGTAGGCCCAAGATGCTTTTTCTTCTGTTGTTTCTTGACCTTTTGACGGGTCTTAACAGTAGCAACTTTACTAACCATATGAATCTTGGATTCATAAGTAAGAGCAAGTGGTTTAGGAGTAGACAGAATAAACTTATGTTTTTCAGCTTGTAGAAAAAATCCAATTTTCCTTTTCCATGTGACATAATTAACACCGGTTAAAGTATTATATTTCAGGATGTTCATTAGGGATGAGGTCATGATTTCTGAATAAAACAAAAATATATATAAGTAAATAATCATGATAAAACACTTTCAAATATTTATCTTGAATTAAATAAATAATTCAATCGAAAAATTCAACGATGATTCAACATCCATAAATGTCAAGCCTCTTTTGGGAGTTCCTACCATTTACTAGTTGGAATAGGTCCCACCTAATTGTTAACATAACAACAACCGTTTTCAAGAACTCTTGGGAGGATATCAATAAAACCACATTGAGTGTGTTACAAAAATATCGACCTTCAATTTTCCCTCACGAAAGTCCCTCATTTGAGAGTAGATATTGTTTAGGTCAATTGTCTAGTCTATCCTTGTAAAGAAGTATCTTGCTAAATTCCATTCATGGATACCCCTTGAGGTTTATCACACAAAACATAAAGCTCAACTAACCTTGGAGGTAGGGGTGTGCGGCAGATCGGATCCAATGGATTTGCCATGATCCAAGATCCAAGATCCGATCCGATCTGATTGGATCGAAGAAACTTTAATCCGATCCGATCCAATTTTATAGCGGGATCCGATCCAATATGATCCGATGGATCAAATTAATATAAAGTCATTCGTAATAGATAAAAGTTATAATCTGAAATAAATAAAATCAAATAAATTATTCAAACATTACTAATTAATTCAAATAAAATTAACATTAAAAAAATATATGATATAACTTGTAAACTTTATATAATTCAAAAAGTTTATAAACATTATACATCAGCTCCAAATGTAAACTTAATAAACCATGATGTTGATGAAGAAGAATAGAAGAACAGAAGATGGAGGATTGTTGATTATAGAGAAATTGAGAAAGAAAACCCAAAATAGTAACATTAGAAATTGCATTTTGGTTGGGCCTTTACATTAGAAAGTAGTGGATAAAATAAATTGCCCAATATAAAAATAAGGCTTAATATTTCAGGCATATTCGGCGGATTTCCAAATGAAAATCTAAGATCCGATCTGATCCAATGGATTTTAGAATTTAGGATCCAATCCGATCCAATCACCTTTCTGGATCCGATCGAACCCAATGGATTGGATCCAATCCAATAGATCGTATCAGATTGGATTGGATCCTGGACACCCCTACTTGGAGGCCATAGGTGTTTCAAAACACCTTCTCCCACTCAATTATTTAAGGCATGTGATTTAATTCCATAGAATGAATTACCAAGTTATCTAGATGCCAATTAGATACCTAAATCATTCAATGCATGTTCATACCAAAAGAGATATATGAGTGACACTCCTATTTTATATGACATGTTATCAAACATTAACAAATATTGTAATATTTACGAAAAATAAATAGCCACAATTTTGGTCCATCCTAGAAAAGCAAGTAAATTACATTTGTCGGAAATAAAAACAACCCTAATCCTCTTGGCGACCAAGTCTTCAAACGGCCATCACGTACATGCACCTTGGCTGCCTCCCATGGGCCTGCGCAGCCCACGCCACCCATAGGGCTGCCATGCGCAGCCCATAAAACAACAAGCGCAGCTACACGTTGGTTGCACGCACGCTTGTTGCTATGGTGTGCACTGTGCTATAACTTGTTCTGGTTGCTCCAAATTCTTCAATTCTTCGAATCTTTGAAACTTGAATATATATTACAACATTATTAAATATAAATTACCGCAGTTTTATTTTTTTAATTAAAAAATTCTGCACTATTTAATAGTATATATAGTGCAGAATTTTAATACATTATTTTCTACAGTATTTTTATTACAGTAGCAAAAATATATTAAAAACTTAGCAACTACCAAGAAGGAATTATGGTGATAATAGACCACCCTTCTTGTTACAATTCCGAAACAAAAATACATTGAAATTCTTGGACCAAAATCGAGCAACAACAAATCATATAATCATAACATATATAAATTCATACATTCCACATGTAATTATATATGAGAATACCTAGAGTGCCATCTCTTTCTAAAACATGCATATAATCAATAATAGAAAAATAGATCCATTTATGTACATACATTAATTAATCAAGGGTACAACCAATGCTCTGATACCAATTGTAGGGAAAAATACAGGCTGCGGAAGCGAAAATAGGTTATGTATATAACAAAAAGTTTTCTTTTTAAAGATGAACATTAACCCTTGATTAATTAACATATAATAAAAGTATCATACCTTTGTAGCGTGATGATTAGCGTTGCATCGATAGTAATCCACAAGACCTTCCAATCCAATCACGAACGTGGATCACCTAAGAGTGTGGGCTCCCTTTCTTTGAATTGTATACCTGAATATGGATAACAATTTTTTTTTTCTTTTGTTAGTCACTTTAAAATTCTTAGAACATAAAATGAAGAATGTCTGGTCACTTGCGAATTATCTGCGTGAACCTAATTTGAAGTTGTATACAAAACCTTTTGATGTAAAAGCTTACTAGTGCACTATCGAAACAAAACAATTCTTCTCTCTTTTTGCTTTTAGCCGAATTCTCACACTGTGCCTAGAGTTGGATTTATTTTTCAAGCAAAAGAAATAATTCTCTCTCAAAGCATTAGGTCTTGGCCAAATTATATAATGTGTAATATATAGTGGCCGAAATCCTACGTGCATAAAAATTATGGTTGGTCGAATTTCCTTGATAGGAATTAGGGTGGTGGCCGAATCCTCACTTAAAGAGGATTCATGTGGCAGAAATCCACACCCAAAAAGTAATCCTTTCCATCTTTAAAATTCCAAACTCTAATCCAACTCTTTAGTGTATTTGTGACTATATCAAAGACTTCTTAATTTGACTAGATAAATAAATTCCTTTTATTTATCTACTAATCAATTAAAGACTTTGATTCTTATTATACTACCTACAATAGTATAACACTAAGAAACCTATTTCCTAGTTAGAAAAAGATTTTAATTCTTAATTAAATAATAAAATAAAAAAATATAATAGGCCATTTTCTTTAGCCTTGCCGCCCAAGTCCATACATGGGCATATATATTGTTTATCCATTTTATTAAATCCATTAGACTTTAATAAAAAGCCCACATGTGAATTAGACCAATTATTACTAAAAGAAACAAGCCCACATGTCTTTCATTAAATAATTTAACAGCCTATTAAATAAATAATGTGCAAATTATATTCCAAATGTATTAAATACAATTCTAGAGGGGACCCATAAATTAGTCCGGTAGAATATATCAAGTGATCCATGCAAGTCCGTGTGGATTAGGGATCTTGGCGAACTATCTAAATTTAATCTTCAATAGACATAACCCAATCACAATCAATAAATGATTTACTTAGGTCCGATCTATTAATTTTAGCTCATACAACTAAAGAGTTAAAACGGTACTCTTAAATAAAGATAGAACAAGTAAATGTTTCTCATTCATACCCTGGACAATCTTATTGGAGATAGTGTATCATCGTGAATAATATCAGTAATCACCAAGAGCTCATAGACCGCATATAGCTCTCTTAGTTACCATATTTACTCATATGACAACATTTTGAACTGGGATATTTTGACTTGTCCAGAAGCCATATTTCAATAGACACTATCAAAAACTCAACGTTAATATTTAATATCCAATACCTCAAATTATCCATATGATAATATTATACGCTCATTTTAATAAATGGAGCCACGATGTCCATATCTATAAATGAAGTCCTCTATCGATTAACAAATGAATATCACCAAACTATCGAGGATAGACAATGTTATATAATTGTACTAATTGATAACTCAAATGATAACACTTGTAAACATAAATCCATCATTTATCTCAGGATTAGTATAGACTCTCCGACTACCCTCATAAAAAAAAGTTTTTTCTAGTAACGGTTCTAGATAAAGTATTTCACTGTGATCCTATTCAATGCACTTAGTGCACTAGATTCTTTTACTCAAAGACACTTTGATGCTTTTATACTCATCATATCACATTTGATCCCACTCAAATGCTAGCAAAAGAATCTGCAACTTTAATAAGGTAAAGGTGCACAACCTTTATCTTAAGTTGTGAACATTATTCAAGACTGACTAAAGAATTGTGTATACATCATACATATCCAGATGTACGAACAATTCTTTATTTCTTATATTCTTTTGACCTTATGATTATTTACTTTTGACAATTATAACATTTAAACTATAAATGCTATAGGTTTGTTAAACAGAAAATCACTTTATTAATATGAAAGATTGTCAATGACATTATTACACTCTTGCTATTGAGCATAATCATAATTATAGATTCTTTTGCTAGCAATTGAGTGGGATCAAATCTGATATGATGAGTCTAAAGGTATCAAAGTGTCTTTGAGTAAAAGAATCTAGTGCACTAGGTGCATTGAAAAGGATCACAGTGAAATAATTTATCCAGAACTGTCAATGGATAAAAGTTTTCATTATATGGACAATCGGAGAGTCTATCTTAATGTTGAGATAAATGATGGACTTATGGTTACAAGTGTTATCATTTGAGCTATCAATAAGTACGATTATATAGTATAGTCTATCCTCGATAGTTTGGTGGCATTCATTTGTTAATTGATAGAGGACTTCATTTGCAGGTATGGATATCATGGCTCCATTTATTAAATGAGATTAGAATGTTATCATATGGATATTTTGAGGTATTGGATATTGAATCTTAATGTTAAGTTTTTGATAGTGTTTATTGAAACATGGCTTGTCAGAATATCCACGTTCAAAATGTGGTCATATGAGTAAATATGGTAACTAGGAGAACTATAGGCGGTCTATGAGTTCTAGACGATTACTGATATTTATCACGAGGAAAAACTATCTCCAATAAGGTTGTCTACGGTACAAATGAGAAACATTTACTTATTCTATCTTTAGTTAAGAGTTCAATTTTAGTTATTTAGTGGAATGAGCTAAAATTAATAGATTGAACCTAAGTGAATCCTTTGTTGATTATGATTGGGTTATGTCTATTGAAACTTAAATTTAGATAGCCTGCCAAGATCCCCAATCCACACGGACTAGCAAGGATCACTTGATATATTCTACCGGACTAATTTATGGGTCCATCTAGAATTGTAATTAACACATTAAGAATATAATTTGCACATTTTTTATAGTGGGCTGTTAAATTATATTAATGTATTAATTTAAGGCACGTGGACTTGTTTCTTTTAGTAAGAATGAGTCTAGTTCACATTTGGGCTTTTTATTAAAGTCTAATGAATTTAATAAAGTAGAAAAAACAATATATTGCTCATATTATGGACATGGGTGGCAAGGCTAAGAATATTGGCCTGTTATATTATTTAATTAAATGAAAGTTAATTAATTTATTATTTATTTAATTAAAAGTCAAAATTATTTTCTAACTAGGAAATAGCTTTCTTAGTGTTATACTATTGTTGGTAGTATGATAAGAATCAAAGACTTTATTTGATAAGTAGATAAATAAAAGAAATTTATTTATCTAGTCAAATTAGGGAGTTTTTGATTAAGTCACAATTTGAATTATATTCAATATGTTATTGGATAATACACTAAGGAGTTAGAGTATGGTTTTTAATTCTAAAGAATGATATGAGTCTTTATATGAAACACAAATCCTCTTGATGAGAGGATTTTGGGCACATGGCATGAATCTTCTTTAGTGAGGATGTAAGTTTCTCAAGTTTGATTGGCTTATTTCGGTGAGAAACCACAAGTGGGGTTTGATGTAAGGGTAGCTTATACATTTGATGGTTTGTACTTTGCACAACCAAGGCCCTCCCAAGACCTCAAGAGATCAAGCACTTCAAAGGTAAATTTATAAGTGCTTACTTGCTTTGAAGAGATATAGTTGCACACACTCACAACACATGCATAATTCTTATTTTTGTACGTTGTGGTTCTTTATTATGTCTGCATTAATGTTCATTAATCTCTCTTTTTGCATGTTTAACTTGATTGCATCTTGTGTGTTAAATGCCATGTTATTGATGCATCATGTTTTTTAAGGTTGCTGTAAAACCACCCTACAGCTGCCCTACGTAAGGCGGTTGAACAGCAGTTAGAGCAAATTTGCTCTTGACCGCTCTACGATCGCTCTATAACCGCTCTATGACCGCCCTTCGTAGAGCGGTGCCACTGGTGGATTTTTTTAATCGCCTACAAACCGCCCTACATAGAGTGGGTGTAAGGCGGTCCTCAAAATCCCAAGAGCAATCGCCCCCATTTCACCTGAAAATCGCCCTACGCGTAGAGCGGTCATGAAGAACATGTTCTTTATTTCCCAGGTGGACCGCTGTTCAACCGCCCTACGTAGAGTGGGTGAACAGTGGTCAAGGCAATTATTGTGAAAACTTTGCAAAACGACGTAGCATCAATTTGTCACCCTATATATATTCTACTTTGTCTTTAGGTTGTTTTAAAGAGAGTCCAAATCATATTTTTGACTTAGCATTTTTCCAAAGAGAAAAGATCATTAAAGAACTCTCCTTTGTTTACTCAAACACATATCCGAGTGCATCAAATCATTATCTAGCATCATCCATGATCATCTGGGTGTCATCTATGCTTGGTTTTTATACAACACTTTTAGCTTGGTAAGTTGGTCACTAATATCTTACATATTGTGTGTCTTTCTTAACAAGCAATCTCATTTATCACTTGTATGTTTATAGAACATATTCTATTGACAAGATTGAGATAATTGTATTTATTGTTTGAGAGTTGTATTTTGATAGCTATTATTAGGATTGCTTAATCGTTGATAGCTAAGCTTTATGACATGTCATATAGCAAAGATTGATATCTAGGATTGTGATTATTGTCATCTTTCATCCTAGATAGGCATTTAGTGTAATCTAGCATTACTTGCTCTTTGAATATCATATTATTCACATTAGATTGTTTGTTCTCTTCATTGAGAAGTGAGTCTTGTGACTACCGGTGAGTGGTGCAAGCAAATTGGACTAGGTCCACTTTTATAGGCCTGCGGGTAGTAGTGGTGGGTTATAGACCGTGAGAGGTTGAGGTCAACCTAGGTTGTAAACATCATTGCAATTAGTGGATTCGAGGTTCGTATGTGGCACACATAATAGCCCGTGGTTTTTCCTTGTTGAAGGTTTCCACGTAAATATCAAGTGTCTTTTATATTTCCACACATATTACACTTGCTATATAAATTGACTAGTTAGGGGCATTTTCGTAAACTTGACTAATCATGAAAATTGGGTAAATTTGATTAAAATATATTCACCTCCCTCTAGATTAATATTGAACACACTATAATTTGTTCCAGAGGATTTCGGCTAACCCTAATATTCCAGGGGAAAGAATTTGGCCAACCCTAATCCTCTTCGGGTGAGGATTTTGGCCACCATATATATACTATCATTAGAATTCGGCCAACCACAGATTTTGGAGAAGAGAATTTTTTATTTGCTTAAAAAAAATTCATCCAACTCTAAGACTAAGTGTAGAATTCGGCCAAGAGGAAAAATAAAAAAGAGAATGTTTTGTTTTCGATAGTGCACTACTAGCTTTTACATCAAAAGGCTTTGTGCACAACTTCGAATAAGGTTCACGCCAGTTTCGATCAAAAGATTGAGAATTCACAAGTGACCGAACGTTCTTCATTTTTCTCTAGGAAGATTATTGTGACTAACAAATTTTTTTTTTTTGTTATCCATCCTCAGGTACACAATTCAAAGAACACACTCCTAGGTGATTCGCGTTCGTGATTGGATTGGAAGATCTTGTGGATTACAATCAAAGCAATATCAATTGTCACATTGAAAAATGTATGATATCTTTTATTATATGTTAATTAATCAAGGGTTAAGGTTCTCTTTTAAAGGAAAAATTTTTAAAGTTAATCTAGACTCTTAGGCATTTAGATTTGATAGACGTTTATTATGTACCCCAATTCAAGAGGAATTTAATTTCAGTTTCTTGTTTAAATAACTTTGGATATTCAGTTACTTTTAATAAATTTTTATTATTAGTAATAATGACAAATTTGTTTGCAAAGGTACATTGGAAAACGATTTATTCTATTTAAAGAGAAATATCTCTCACTTGTTAGACACAAAATTAATGGAACCTAATCATAAAAAAGTAAAATTATCAAAAGATGAAACCTACCTATGGCATTTGTGCCTAGGTTATATTAATCTTAATAGGATTAAAAGATTGGTTAGTGATGGACCTTTAAGTGACTTAAAGGTCGATGATCTACCAGCTTGTGAATCTTGTTTGGATGGTAAGAAGACCAAAAGATTGTTCACAATCAAAGGCACAAGAGCCACTGAATGTTTAGGATTAATACACATAGATGTATGTGGTCCTATGAGCATTCAAGCTAGAGGTGGATATGAGTACTTTATCACTTTCACGGATGATTACTCGAGATTTGGTTGTGTATCTCATAAGACATAAGTCAGATGTTTTTGACATGTTTAAAGCATTTAAAGCTGAAGTAGAAAATCAGCTTGAGAAACACATAAAAATCTTAAGATCTGATCGTGGTGGAGAATATCTATCTGGTGAGTTTCAGCAATATCTTATTAATAATGGGATAGTTTCTCAATTTTCACACCTCAAAAAAATGGCGTGGCAAAAAGGCGAAATAGAACTCTTTTGTACATGGTTAGGTTTATGTTGAGTTATTCAACGCTTCCTAATTCTTTTTGGGGATATGCTTTACAAACTGCTATGTACATTTTAAACGATGTACCATCTAAGTCGGTTCCTCAAACACCACGAGTTGTGGACTAGGAAAAAGCCTAGTTTACAATACTTAAGGATATTTGGTTGTCCTACGCATGTGTTAAAAGGAAAGACAGAAAAGATGGAGTCCCATTCAGAAACATGCATATTTGTGGGGTATCCAAAAGGAACTAAAAGATATTATTTATATAGTCTTTCATATCTTAAAGTATTTGTTTTGACAAATACTAATTTTCTGGAAAATGACTATATGAATGATTTTGTGCCTAAAAGTAGAATTGTCTTGAATGAGATGTCAGGAGATACAATTCTACAAGAGGTTTCAGAACCTAGCCCAATTGTAAGTTTCGCACCATCACAAGATCATCAATCTACCATTCCTCGTCGTAATAGGAGGATTAGTAGACAACCTAAGAGATACATCGGTTTAGGTGAATCAGTGGAGAATCTACTTGATGACGATGATCCCTACACGTGTAAGGAAGCAATTGAGGATATTGATTGTCGCCATTAGCAAAAGGCAATGCAATCTGAAATTGAGTCTATGTTTAATAACAAAGTCTGGTCTCTTGTAGACTTGCCCAAAGGGATAAAACCCATTAGGTGCAAGTGGGTATACAAGAGGATAAGAGGAAAGGATGGAAAGCTGTTAACCTTCAAAGCTAGATTGGTAGTTAAAGGTTACACACAGAAGAAAATTATCGATTACGAGGAAACCATCTCTCTTGTGGCCATGCTTAAATCCATTAGGATACTCTTATCCATTGAAGCATCTCTAGACCTAAAGATTTTGCAAATTGACGTCAAGACAGCTTTCCTTAATGGAAGTCTTGACGAAAACATCTATATGATCTAACCAGAAGGATTCATTGAAAAAGGCTAAGAGGAAAGGGTATGCAAGTTGCAAAAGTCCATATATGGACTAAAATAAGCATGCAGATCTTAGAACATAAGGTTCGATCAAGCTGTGAAAGGTTTTGGATTTATTCAAAACCTTGAGGAACCATGTGTACAAAAGGATTAAAGGCGACAAGTTAGTTTTCCTAATTCTTTATGTTGATGATATACTACTCATCGGAAATGATGTAGGTGTATTGACACAGTAAAAGAATGGTTAGCAAAACAATTTGATATGAAGGACTTAGGAGAAGCAAGTTATATTCTTGTTATCCAAGTAATAAGGGATAGAAAGAATAGAATGATTGCATTATCCTAGGCTTTATACATAGATAAAATCTTGTCCATATTCTCAATGCAAGATTCCAAGAAAGGTATGTTACCTTTCAGACATGGAATCAAACTTTCTAAGGAACAAGTTCCTAAGAATGAGCATGGAGAGAAATTCATGAGTAGGGTTCCATATGCCTCGACAGTTGGAAGTCTCATGTATGCAATGCTCTGGACTAGACCAGATATTTGTTTTGCTGTTGGCATAGTTAGCAGGTTTCATTCGAAACCTAGTCCTGATCACTGGACCGCAGTCAATCATATTTTCAAGTATCTCAAGAGAACGAGAGATTATATGCTTGTATACTCTAGAAGGGATTTAATTCTCATTGGGTATACAGATTCTGATATTTTGTCGGATTCTGACTCTAGAAAATCCACATCAAGATCTGTGTTTACTCTTGGAGGAGGCACAATCATATGGAGGAGTATCAAGCAATCCTGTATTGCTGATTCCACCATGGAAGCTGAGTATGTTACTGCATGCGAAGCTGCTAAAGAGGCTGTTTGGTTCTGCCAATTCTTGGTTGACTTATAAGTTGTTCCTAATATGAATAAGCAGATCACTATTTACTATGACAATAGAGGAGTAGTGGCTAATTGAAGAGAACCAAGAAGTCATAAGAGAGGAAAACACATTAAAAAGAAGTATCATCTTTTAAGGGAAATTATGCATAGGGGTGACGTGACGATTACAAAAATTGCGTCAGCAGAGAATCTAGTGGATCCTTTCACAAAGGCTCTACCACAGAAGAGTTTTGATGGGCACCTAGAGAACATGGGAATGAGAGATATGCCACACTTGCTATAGTGCATGTGGGAGATTGTTAAGATTATGCTCAATAGCAAGAGTATAATAATGTATTTGACAATCTTTTCATATTAATAAAGTGATTTCTGGTTTAACAAATCTTATAGCATTTATAGTTCAATTATTATAATTGTCAAAAGTAAATAATCATAAGGTCAAAAGATTATGAGAAATGAAGAATTGTTCGTACATCTGGATATGTATAAGGTAGACACAATTCTTTAGTTAGTCTTAGATAATGTTCACAACTTAAGATAAAGGTTGGGCACTTTTACCTTGTAAAAGTTGTAGATTCTTTTCCTAGCATTTGAGTAGGATCAAATGTGCTATGATGAGTCTAAAATCATCAAAGTATTTTTGAGTAAAATAATCTAGTGCACTAGGCGAATTAAATAGGATCATAGTGAAATACTTTATCCATAACCGTTAGTGGATAAAAGTTTTCATATTGAGGACAATCGGAGAGTCTATCTTAATCCTGAGATAAATAATGGATTTAAGGTTACAAGTGTTATCATTTGAGCTATCAATGAGTACGATTATATAGCATAGTCTATCATCGTTAGTTTAGTGGTATTCATTTGTTAATCGATAGAGGACTTCATTTATAGATATGGATATCATGGCTCCATTTATTAAATGAGAGTAGAATGTCATCATATGGATATTTTGAGGTATTTGATATTGAATCTTAACGATAAGTTTTCGATAGTGTCTATTGAAACATGGCTTCTAGATAAGTCGGAATATCCAAGTTCAAAATGTGGTCATATGAGTAAATATGGTAATTAGGAGAGCTATAGGCGGTCTATGAGTTCTAGGCGATTACTGATATTTATCACGAGGATACACTATCTCCAAAAAGGTTGTCTAAGGTACGAATGGGAAACATTTACTTATTCTATCTTTATTTAAGAGTTCAATTTTAGTTCTTTAGTGGAATGAGCTAAAATTAATAGATCGAACCTAAGCGAATCATTTGTTTATTGTGACTGGGTTATGTTTTTTGAAGCTTAAATTTAGATAACCCGCCAAGATCCCCAATCCACACGGACTAGCATGGATCACTTGATATATTCTACTAGACTAATTCATGAGTCCATCTAGAATTGTAATTAATACATTATGAATATAATTTGCACATTTTTTATAGTGGGCTATTAAATTATATTAATGTATTAATTTAAGACATGTTGACTTGTTTCTTTTAGTAAGAATGAGTCTAGTTCACATGTGGGCTTTATTAAAGCCAAATGGATTTTATAAAATAGAAAAAACAATATATCGCTCATATTATGGACATGGGGAGCAAGGCTAAGAATATTGGCCTATTATTTTGTTTTATTTTATAATTTAGTTAAATGGAAGTTAATTAATTAATTATTTAATTAAAAATCAAAATCTTTTTCTAACTAGGAAGTAGGTTTCTTAGTGTTATACTATAGATGGTAGTATAATAAGAATCAACGACTTTATTTGATAAGTAGATAAATAAAAGGAATTTATTTATCTATTTAAATTTGGAAGTTTTTGATTAAGTCACAATTTAATTTATATTTAATTTGTTATTGGATAATATACTAAGGAGTTGGAGTAGGGTTTTGAATTCTAAAGAATGATAGAAGTTTTTATGTGAAACACAAATCCACTTGATGGGAGGATTTTGGTCACATGGCATGAATCCTATTTAGTGAGGATTTCGGCCTACCCTAAGATTTTAGGGGAAAGAATTCGGCCAACCCTAATCCTCTTGGGGTGAGTATTTCATCCACCATATATATACTATCATTAGAATTTGGCCAACCCTATATTTTGGAAAAGAGAATTTTTTATTTGCTTAAAAAAAAATTCATCCAACTCTAAGACTAAGTGTAGAATTCGGCTAAGAGGACAAATAAGAAAGAAAATGTTTTGTTTTCAATAGTGCACTATTAGCTTTTACATCAAAAGGCTTTGTGCATAACTTCGAATAAGGTTTACGTGAGTTTCAATCAAAAGATTAACAATTCACAAATGACCGAACGTTCTTCATTTTTCTCTAGGAAGATTATTGTGACTAACAAAAGAAAAAGTTTTTTGTTATCCATCCTCAGGTACACAATTCAAAGAAAAGAAGCCCATACTCCTAGGTGATTCACGTTCATGATTGGATTGGAAGATCTTGTAGATTACAATCAACGCAACATCAATCGTTACGTTGAAAAAGGTACGATATCTTTTATTATATGTTAATTAATCAAGGGTTAAGGTTCGTTTTTAAAGGAAAATTTTTAAAATATACAAATCTATTTTTTGCTTCTGCCGCGTGTAATTTCCCTACAATTTCTACTATCATGACAAGAATGTGAGATAGCTAAGTTCATGTCAAGTTATAGAGATACAAAGCCAGCAAGCTAAGTTTCTTAACAACTTGACACTAAACTTAAAGCTAACTCACATGTGCAACTTACACTATTGGTAAGAGCACTCACCCTTGACCCATTTGGTCTTAGGTGAACTTACACAGATATTATCAAGATTCTTTTTGACAACAATGTTGAATCTAGAATAAACACCTTCTATCACTTGCTCAATAAGAATATCATTGATACTCTTCTTTTCAACATTTCTAGCAACATATGTTGTTAACCGCCAAAAATGGCAGGGGTTCAAAGAAGAATTTTCCATTAAGATGAGAGGTAAAGGGAAGCCATAAGAAGTACCTACTACCTCAGACAGTAGGGTAGATAAAATATAATAAGATGTTACATGAAACAAAATGATCCTACTATTACAAACTCCAGGGTACCCCACTGCCACGCTAGGGTATCCTACTACCGCGTAAGGGTACTTTTCTGCCACGATAGGGTACCGTTCTGCCACATCTGGGTACCTCACCTCTATGTCCTGGTACCTTACAACTTTTTAGGGTAAACCACCACCATTTCTATCCGGCTACCTCAATACTACACCTAGGTACCCCGCTACTGTATTCAGACATCCTACCACCACCTCATTCGAGTACCTCACTACTGCATCTCGGTACCCTGCTGTCATCTGGGTATCCCACTATTGTACTCCCCTGGTACCCCGATCCCTGCTAGAACTAATCTACCAGGCAATGAGAATGACAGAAGAATAAGCTACCGGGTAAGAATTTTGTACCTAGTTTCCAATATTAAACTAGAAGAAGGATGTTACGCAAGTACAAGGCTAGAATTCATCTTCAAGTAAAATGGAAGGAAAGGGTTGACTCACCAGTGGAAACACCATAAATAAGACCTAAATCAATTGATTGATTGACATTTCAAATATAAACGAAAACATGACATCATTGAAGGGAGCCATTCCCGCATAAATCAATCCCACAACTAACGCCTGTTAATTCCTCTAACACTGTCAATCAATTTGATCTAAATTAGGGGGATTTCATTAGCAAGGGGGAGGAAATAAAAGGGGACGACCATGTCCAGAATTAGGGAAGGGGAATAGAGAGATAGATTCTTTATTTTTTGCCACTTATCTACTCGTACGATTTCACCATCTCCAACGATGTGAGAATCCTCCAATAGAATAGATCACAGACCATCATTGTTTTGATGTTTAGTTTGAACCGATTAAAGTGTCGTATTTCACTTTTTGTAAATATATGGGATAGACGTTGTTTTCCCCTCACTTGTAATCGCAATTATGTTCAGTTTGTTTTACAGGGATATTGTATAGGTATCGAGCTATGCGATACCCCTTCGGGCCGTTGTCTATCATGATCGTGGTCCCTTTAAAAGTCATTTTTTGAAAACTCACCCTGGTGACGATTTTCTGGTAACACATGCATTGTCAGTTTTAGCAAGGGGTGCTTTCTTCACATTCCAGACATTCTTAACATGCTTTGTGACATTTTTCATGCTTTCCATATTCAAAAGCTTTAGCATGCTTAAAATGAAGTTCAATCTCTTTATTCCTAGATGCATTTTCTATTTTACAATATTTAATGTATTTAAAACACTTGGGTTTGATATGGCCTATGGTATTGTATAAATGGCATACATGAATAAAAGGAGAGACTTTACCTTCTGGAGTTGGACAAGCACAAATGGGAGTTTCAAGGGGTACCTTGTTCTTTAATTTGTTCTTGGTCTTGGAAAGTCTCTTCTTAGGAGCTTTCTTGTCAACAATGACATTTTCCTCGCTTGTAGGAAGTGATTCTTCTTTGAGCTTCTTCTCAACTGCCAAGTCGTTTGAGCCTCCTAGAGTCAAACTAGAAATGATCCTGTCCTTCTTTAGAAAAATCCCTTTAACTTCTCTATGCTTCTTGGCAAGAGCACTCTTTTCACCTAAGAGCCTTCGAGTTGTTGGAACAAACTCATCCACTTATATCTTGATCAAATCATCCTTCTCATCAACCTCTCTTAAGGCTATCTTCAATTCCTCTTCAAGACTCTTCACCTTAGCCACAAGATTATAATAGGTTGGATTTTCACTTAAGCACTATTGATTATTTGGATCAACCTCCTTGTCCAAAGAATCTAGACATTCTTCCTCTAGAATAAAGTTAGAGGCCATGAAAGCAACAAAGTTGTTCACCAACTCTTCTTCACTAGAAGAGTCATCATTTGAGCTCTCATCTTCACTAGAGTCATTATCATCACTCCATGTGGCTGCCATAGCTTATCCCTTCTTGTCCTTCTTAGTCTTATCACTAGGACATTCTGAAGCATAATGCCCAAACTTTTTACACTTGAAGCATTGAACCTTACGATTGCTCTTAGCATGACCACTCCTCTCATAAGTTGGAGTAAATGACTTCTTGACTTCCGTTTCCTTTGAGTACTTGCCACTTGGCTTGGCACCTTTCCTCATAAACTTTCTAAACTTTCTGACCAATAAAGCCATCTCCTCGTCATCATCACTATTAGCTTCTTTGACGACTTTGAGAGCTAAACCCTTATTCTTAGCCTTCGGCTTCAATCTCACCTTATAGGTTTGAAGAAACCCTAAGAACTCATTTATGCTCATGACCTCTACGTCTTCACTTTCTTTAATGGCCGTTACCTTGGCTATGAACCTCTTTGGTAGTGATCTTGGAATCTTCCAATTTAGCCTCTCACCGGAGATAGGAACGCCAAGGGTTTGACATTGGTTGGCGATGTCTAGTAGCTTGAATTGAAAGTCATCGAATTTATCTTCATCACACATTTGCAACATCTTAATTTAAGTGAGCTTTTGAAGTCTAGACTTCCTAACCACCTTGGTTCCCTTATTGGTCACTTGGAGAGCATCCCAAGCTTCCTTAGCGGTCTCTAGGTTTTTGATGTAATGATGCCATTTAGCCAACTCAAAATCATTTGTATTCCATTCACTCATATTCTTAGAAACCGTAGATCCATTTTCAAGAGTCTTATTAGGAGAGTTGTATTCTTCTTTAACCATCATCCATGCTCTCTCATCAATAGACCGGATGTAAGCTTTCATCCAAAGTTTCCAAAACTCGTAGTTGTGTCCTTTGAGTAGCAGAGGTCTAGAGTTAGAAGCCCTTTCGGTTATCACCTCTTTTTGGTGAACCATGAATCCAAAAACCTAAGCAATAAACTGTGAGTGTATCCTGGATCATGTTAAGTTCCTTCTAACAACCTGCTCTAATACCAATTGAAATATACAAACATGGTTAAATTGTCTAAAGCATTCATAGAGGGAGGGGTGAATAGGTTGTAGGATCCTTGATTTGTATTGGCTTGATTCCATTACAAAATATTTATGATTGTCTGTTGAAAGCATATTCTAGAATATATCTAAGCATGTTCATAGAGTTTGATTGATCATCTTGCTTTATTTGTCTTGTGTTTGCATTATTTACATCACTTAGGGTGCGTTTGGTATGCGGGACTGGACGAGACAGGACGGGATAACTTTTTGTTGTCCCGTGTTTGGCGTGCTATTAACATGGGACATGATGGAACAACATGGGACAAAAATCATCAAAAGTTGTCCCATCTCAGACCCTCGGCCAGACCTATCCCATACATGGGACAAGTCTCAAAAAGACATTTTTACCCTTAAAACTTCAAAATATTACAAAAATGTCAACTATAAAATCAAAAACCTAATCTTGAAATAGGTTTTCATCCTCACTCATTCATCATCAGCCATTCCTCTCTCTCTCTCTCTCTCTCTCTCTCTCATACCCACCAGCCGTAGATCCATCCTCGTCGATCCATCCTTGTCGGGGTCGCTTGAACTCATCGCCGGTGCCACCAGCAGCAGCTTTTGTCTTCTTTCTTCAAAGCCAGGTTCGTGTAGAACTCAGATTTTATATTTTGTCTTTTTGTTTTTCGTATCTCTCTTGTATGTGCTTGAACCATGCCTTCTTACCATCAATATTGTCATCAATGTTGTTTACCAGCAATGTTCTTCTTCAACTCCATTTCTATTCTATCCCTATCTATCTAAACTCAATATATACTGCTTCAAAATTATTTTCAAACATTAATAGAATTATTTTTGTTGGGTTTGGGTTGAATAGAAGTATTTTTAAAAATAACAGTAGTAATTAGTTAGAAAAGGGAGCAGAAGTGCAAGAAAAATGTTTGTTTTATTTTATTGAAAGGAATGACAGAGAGTTTCTGGAAAATAAAGGAGTTGGAAGTATTGAATTGAATGAGAGAGAATTTCTGGAAAACAGAGGAGTTGGAAGTATTGAATTGAATGAGAGAGAATTTCTAGAAAATAGAGGAGTTAGAAGTATTGAATTGAATTTATTTATTTTTGTTGAAAAAAATGAAAACCCTGGTCAAGCATTTTTTTTTCTTTCAATTATCAGAACTTTTAGAGTATATAGCAGAATAGATATTTAGTCAATTGGAAAGACCATTGTTTTCTTCATTCATCAAAACTAGGAAGAAGTGGTGAAATGAGAGAAATGTTTAGCATCAGTCATTTCTGGTTTCACTATTTTTTCCATGGGATGTTTGTTTAGAGAGGGGTTCTCAGGATCTATCAAGATCTATATTAGTTCTTGAAGAATTAATTTTCAAATGTCTTACAGTTGCCATCTCTAGAGGCAGGCCTAACCAGTAACTAAAAATTGGATTCCAATAACACTAAACTAAAAATGTTATAGTTAGTTCAAAGTTTAGAAATCAGAAGTCTTTCACAATCAAATGATTTATTTTAAAGAAATTTTATTTAATCAAGTGTCTTTTGTGGATGTAATCAAACAATTTGTCATGACAAGAAGAAAAACAGGCACCCCCCAGTCCTAGATCTCTCAAAAAGTTGAAGCTATTTTTAATAGCAAAATATAAAGTTATTAAGAATCTTTAATATACAAACACAACCGATGAAAATGTTAGGATTATGCTCAATAGCAAGAGTGTAATGTTGTAATTAACAATCTTTTTCATATTAATAAAGTGATTTCTGGTTTAACAAATCGTATAGCATTTATAGTTTGTATTATAATTGTCAAAGTAAATAATCATAAGGTCTAAAGACTATGGGAAAAGAAGAATTGTTCGTACATCTGGATATGTATGTGGTAGACACAATTCTTTAGTTAGTCTTGAATATTGTTCACAACTTAAGTTAAAGGTTGGGCACCTTTATCTTGTTAAAGTTGTAGAATTCTTTTGCTAGCATTTGAGTGGGATCAAATGAGATATGATGAGTCTAAAATCATCGGAGTGTCTTCGAGCAAAAGGATCTAGTGCACTGGGTGCATTGAACTGGATCACAATGAAAAGCTTTATCTAGAACCGTCAATAGATAATAGTCTTTTCATTATCAGGACAATCGGAGGTCTATCTTAATCCTGAGATAAATGATGGACTTATGGTTGCAAGTGATATCATTTGAGTTATCAATGAGTACGATTATATCGCATAGTCTATCCTCGATAGTTTGGTGATATTCATTTGTTAATCGATAGAGGACTTCATTTATAGATATGGACATCGTGGCTCCATTTAATTAAATGAGAGTATAATATCATCATATGGATGTTTTGAGGTAATTGGATATTAAATCTCAACGTTGAGTTTTCAATAGTGTCTATTGAAAACATGGCTTCTGGACAAGTCAAAATATCCAAGTTCAAAACGTGGTCATATGAGTAAATATGGTAACTTGGAGAGTTATAGGCGGTCTATGAACTCTTGGCGATTACTGATATTAATCACGAGGATACACTATCTCCAATATGATTGTCTAGGGTATGAATGAGGAGCATCTTCCTTTTCTATCTTTATTTAAGAGTTCAGTTTTAGCTCTTTAGTGGAATGAGTTAAAATTAATGGATCGGACCTAAGTGAATCATTTGTTGATTGTGATTAGGTTATGTCTATTGAAGCTTAAATTTAGATGGCCCGCCAAGATCCCCAATCCACACGGACTTGCATGGATCACTTGATATATTATACCGGACCAATTTAAGGGTCCATCTAGAATTGCATTTAATATATTAAGAATATAATTTGCACATTATTTAAGTAATGGGCTGCTCAATTATATTAATATATTAATGAAAGACATGTGGGCTTGTTTCTTTTAGTAAGAATGGGTCTGGTTCACATGTGGGCTTTTTTATTTAAAGTCCAATGGATTAAATGAAATAGGAAAATAATATTAGGCCCATCTTATATATAAGTGGGGCGGCTAGGTTAAGGTTTTGACCTAAAAATATTATTTTGTTTCATTTGTTTTAATTAAATAAGAATTAGTTGATTTATTGATTAATTGTTTAATTAAAGAAACAAATCTTTCCTAAAAGTAAAAGACTTGTTTGATAAGTAAATAAATAAATTCGTATTATTTATTTAATCAAATAAGGAGTCTTTTTTTTTTTTTTTAGTCAAATAAAAGAATAAAAATAAAAGAGTTGGATTAGGGTTTGAAGTCTATAAAGTTAAAAAGAATTAGGGTTGAATTTCAGTCACCCTATATAAGTGACATGATGAAATTCGGCCAACCCTAATTAGATACTACATAGAATTCGGCAACCCTAAAGGAAAAAGAAGAAAAATTCGGCCAACCTATATATATGTTCTTATAGGGTTCGGCCACATCAATTAATTGGTGCTTGAGTTTTTATTTTCTTTCTTCTTCTTCTTAATTCTAAGAGAGTTTTTATTCTAGAGAGACAAAAAGGAGTGAAAAATTATTCTTTGATAGTATACAATTGCTTAAACATCAATAAGCTTGTGTATACGATATCGATCTAGGTTCACGCGAGTTTCGATCATAAGATTGTGAACTCAAAAGTGACCGGAATAATTTTGACATTCTTTTGATTGTTTTGTGACTAACAAAGAAAAGAAAGTATTTGTTTGGTCCATTCACAGGTTTGCAATTCAAAGGAAAGGGAGACCACGCTCCTAGGTGATCCACGTTCGTGCTCGGATTGAAGGTCTTGCGGATTACCATCGACGTAAGTCAATCGGATCACGCGACAAGAGGTAATTTACTTTTGTTGATATATATGCATGTTTATTGATTAAAAGGGTTTAAGGTTCATAAAGGAAAAATTTTAAAAGTCATTAAATCGTCTTTAGTATCGCTTCCGCTGCGTGTAACACTTTTATTTGTTTATTTTTCCCTACAATTGGTATCAGAGCCTAGGTTGAACCCTTTTAATTAATTAACGTATATATACGTGGATCTATTTCTTTTTATTGTGATTATGCATGTTTAGAAAGAGATGGCACTCTAGGTATTCAAATATATAATTACATGTGATGTATGGATTTATATATATTTTATGTGGTTTGTTATTGCTCGATTTTGGCCCTAGATTTTCAATGTAATTTTTGTTTCGGAGTTGTAACAAGAAGGGTGGTCTATTATCGCCATAATTCCTTCTTGGTAGATTGCTAGGTTTTATTTTTTTTTTTATATATATGTGCAGTATTTTTTTAGGGTTACTGCAGTTTTTTTTTATTTATTTTTAGTATGTGCAGTTTTTGGTTTGTAAAAATACTGCAGTGAATAAACAAAAAAAAAAAAAAATTAATACTGCAGTATTTATTATATATATACTGCCGTAATATATTTAGGTCTTGGAGATTCGAAGACACGAAGCAAAACGAAGCAACCGGAACCAAGTACGAGCACCGTGCGCACCCTAGGAGTGGATTGGGCTGCGCATGACAAGCCCAAACTTTGGTGGGCTGCGCATGGCAGCCTTGTGTGGCTTTATGGGCTGCGCAAGGCAGCCCCTTTGTGGGGTTGTGGGCTGCGCACGCCCATGGGAGAAGGTCGAAGGATGAGCGTATGGTTGATGGGCCACCTGAAGATCTTGTATTCCTGACAAATTGTAATTTACTTGTTTTTCTAGGATGGGCCAAAATTGTTGCTATTTAATTTATGCTTAAATATTACAATATTTGTTATTGTATGATAACATGACATATAGAATAGGAGTGCCACGCATATATCTCTTTTGGTATGAACATGCATTGAATGATTTAGGTATCTAAATTGGCATCTAGATAACTCGGTAAATCATTCTATGGGATTTAATCACACGCCTTAAATAATTGAGTGGGAGAAGGTGTTTAGGTAACACCTATGGCCTCCAAGGTTAGTTGAGCTTTATTATATATTGGTAATCCCCCCAAGGGGCGTCCATGAATGGAATTTAGCAACATACTTCCTTACAAGGATAGACTAGACAATGGACTCAAACGAGATCTACTCCCCAAGGAGGGATTTTCGTGAGAGAAAATTGAGGGTCGATATCTTGGTAACACACTCAATGTAATTTTATTGATATCCTCCCAAGAGTTCTTGTCAGTAAAATTGCAAGGCTAAAATTGAAAACGCTGGTTGTTATGTTAACAATTAGGTGGGACCTAGTCTAACTAGTAAATGGTGCGAACTCCCAAAGGAGGCGTAACATTTATGGGTGTTAGATCACCGTTGAATTTTATGATTGAGTTATTTATTTAATTCAAGATAAATATTTAAAAGTGCTTTATCATGATTATTTACTTATATATGTTTTGTTTTATTCAGAAATCATGACCCCATCACTTATGAACATCCTGAAAGATAACACTTTAACTGGAGATAATTATGTCACATGGAAAAGGAAAATTGGGTTGTTACTGCAAAGTGAAAAACATAAGTTTGTTCTAACTACTCCTAAACCACCTGCTCCTAATAATGAATCTAGCATAATGTATAGAGATGAGTATGAGCAGTGGAAGACTTCAGATGATATGGCAAAATGTTACATTATGGCCACTATCTCCGACATGTTGCAACAGCAGCATGAAGGAATGGAGTCCGCTGCTGATATAATGATGTCTCTAGAGGAGATGTTTGCTATGAAGTCTAGGACGACTAAGAGAGAGGCAGTGACTGCTTTTATGAATCTTAGGATGAAACCTGGACAGGCTGTGAAAGATCACATGATGAAAGTCATAGCACATCTCAACATTGCTGAACTGCATGGCGCTGAGATAGATGGTGAGACAAAGATTGATATGGTTGTCAATTCATTGTCAGATTCCTTTGATCAGTTCAAATTGGACTACACTTTGAACAAAAAGGAATACACCTTACAAGGCCTGATGCAAGATGTTCAAAGTGCTGAAAAGATCCTTGTGAAAGGCAAAGGTCAAGAGATTCATATGGTTGGTAAAGTTGCTACTGTTAAGGCCCGTCAAAAGGTCAAGAAACAACAGAAGAAAAAGCAACTTGGGCCTATCAAGAAGGAGACCAAGAAAGTAACCAAGATCAAAGGGAAATGCTTCCTTTGTGGTGAAAAGGGACATTAGAAGAGAAATTGCCCAAAGTCCCAGAACAAGAAGGAAGAAGGGGTTTCAAGAAAGGAGAAAGCTGAGTAAGAATGAAATTAATTTGCGCATGGGCAACGGAACGTTAGTGTCTGCAAGTGCAGTGGGAGATATTAGAGTTTATTTGGATTCTAAAAGGCATTTAGATTTAATAGACGTTTATTATGTACCTCAATTCAAGAGGAATTTAATTTCAGTTTCTTGTTTGAATAAATTTGGATATTCGGTTACTTTTAATAAAGTTTTTATTATTAGTAAGAATGACAAAATTATTTGCCAAGGTACATTGGAAAACGGTCTATACTTTTTGCATAGAAATATCTCTCACTCGTTAGACACAGAAATAACGGAACCTAATCATAAAAGAGTAAAATTATCAACAGATGAAACCTACCTTTGGCATTTACGCTTAGGTCATATTAACCTTAATAGGATTAAAAGATTGGTAAGTGACGGACCTTTAAGTGACTTAAAGGTTGATGATCTACCAACTTGTGAATCTTGTTTGGAAGGTAAAATGACCAAAAGGACGTTCTCTGCCAAAGGTGCAAGAGCCACTGAATGTTTAGGATTGATACACACTGATGTATGTGGACCTATGAGCATTCAAGCTAGAGGTGGATATGAGTACTTCATCACCTTCACGGATGATTACTCAAGATTTGGTTATGTGTATCTCATGAGACATAAGTCGGATGCTTTTGACATGTTCAAAGCATTCAAAGCTGAAGTGGAAAATCAGCTTGAGAAACACATAAAAATCTTGAGATCTGATCGTGGTGGAGAATATCTATCTGGTGAGTTTCAGCAATATCTTATTGATAATGGGATAGTTTCTCAGTTTTCTGCACCAGGTACACCTCAACAGAATGGGGTAGCAGAAAGGAGAAATAGAACTCTTTTGGATATGGTTAGGTCTATGTTGAGTTATTCAACGCTTCCTATTTCTTTTTGGGGATATGCTTTACAAACTGCTATATACATTCTAAACGATGTACCATCTAAGTCTGTTCCTAAAACACCGCATGAGTTGTGGACTGGGCGCAAGCCTAGTTTACAACACTTAAGGATATTTGGTTGTCCTGCGCATGTGTTAAAAGGAAAGACAGAAAAGATGGAGTCCCGTTCAGAAACATGTATATTTGTAGGGTATCCAAAAGAAACTAAATGATATTATTTCTATAGTCCTTCAGATCTTAAAGTATTTGTTTCGACAAATGCTAAATTTCTGGAAAAGGACTATATGAATGATTTTGTGCCTAGAAGTAGAATTGTCCTGAATGAGATGTCAGGAGATACAATTCCACGAGAGGTTGCACAACCTAACCCAATTGTAAGTTCCGATCCAACACAAGATCAACAACCTACCATTCCTCGTCGTAGTGGGAGGGTTAGAACACAACCCGAAAGATACATCGGTCTGGGAGAATCAGTGGAGAATCTCCCGGACGACGATGATCCCTATACGTACAAGGAAGCTATGGAGGATGTTGATAGTCGCCATTGGCAAAAGGCAATGCAATCCGAGATTGAATCTATGTTCGATAACAAAGTCTGGTCCCTTGTAGACTTGCCTAAAGGGATAAAACCCATTGGGTGCAAGTGGGTATACAAGAGGAAAAGAGGTATGGATGGAAAGGTGGAAACCTTTAAAGCTAGATTGGTAGCTAAAGGGTATACACAGAAAGAAGGTATCGATTACAAGGAAACCTTCTCTCCTGTGGCCATGCTTAAATCCATTAGGATACTCTTATCCATTGCAGCATCTTTAGATTTAGAGATTTGGCAAATGGACGTCAAGACAGCTTTCCTAAATGGAAGTCTTGACGAAAGCATCTACATGATGCAACCAGAGGGATTCATTGAAAAGGGCAAGTGGATAAGGTATGCAAGTTGCAGAAATCCATATATGGATTAAAGCAAGCATCCAGATCCTGGAACATAAGGTTTGATCAAGCTGTCAAAGGTTTTGGATTTATTCAGAATCCTGACGAACCTTGTGTATACAAAAGGATTAAAGGCGACAAGTTGGTTTTCCTGATTCTTTATGTTGATGATATACTACTCATTGGAAACGATGTAGGTGTATTGACATCAGTAAAAGAATGGTTAGCAAAACAATTTGATATGAAGGACTTAGGAGAAGCAAGTTTTATTCTAGGTATCCAAGTAATAAGGGATAGAAAGAATAGAACGATTGCATTATCCCAAGCTTCATACATAGACAAAATCTTGTCTAGGTTTTCCATGCAGGATTCCAAGAAAGGTATGTTACCTTTCAGACATGGAATCAAGCTTTCTAAGGAACAAGTTCCTAAGAATGAGCATGAAGAGCAATTCATGAGTAGAGTTCCATATGCCTCGGCAGTTGGAAGTCTCATGTATGCAATGCTCTGTACTAGACCAGATATTTGTTTTGCTGTTGGCATAGTTAGCAGGTTTCAATCGAAACCTGGTCCTGATCACTGGACGGCAGTCAAGCATATTTTCAAGTATCTCAAGAGAACGAGAGATAATATGCTTGTATACTCTGGAGGGGATTTGGTTCCCGTTGGGTATACAGATTCTGATTTCCAATCAGATTCTGACTCCAGAAAATCCACATCAGGGGCTGTGTTTACTATTGGAGGAGGAGCAGTTATATGGAGGAGTATCAAGCAATCTTGTATTGCTGATTCCACCATGGAAGCTGAGTATGTTGCTGCATGCGAAGCTGCCAAAGAGGCTGTTTGGCTCCGCCAATTCTTGATTGACTTAGAAGTGGTTCCTAGTGCGAATAAGCAGATCACTATCTACTGTGACAACAGTGGAGCAGTGGCTAATTCGAAAGAACCAAGAAGTCACAAGAGAGGTAAACACATTGAAAGAAAGTATCATCTTTTAAGGGAGATTGTTCAAAGAGGTGACGTGACGATTACCAAAATCGCGTCAGCAGAAAATCTAACGGATCCCTTCACAAAGGCTCTACCTCAGAAGAGTTTCGATGGGCATCTAGAGAATATGGGCTTGAGAGATATGACACATTTGCTATAGCGCAAGTGGGAGATTGTTAGGATTATGCTCAATAGCAAGAGTGTAATGTTGTAATTAACAATCTTTTTCATATTAATAAAGTGATTTCTGGTTTAACAAATCGTATAGCATTTATAGTTTGTATTATAATTGTCAAAGTAAATAATCATAAGGTCTAAAGACTATGGGAAAAGAAGAATTGTTCGTACATCTGGATATGTATGTGGTAGACACAATTCTTTAGTTAGTCTTGAATATTGTTCACAACTTAAGTTAAAGGTTGGGCACCTTTATCTTGTTAAAGTTGTAGAATTCTTTTGCTAGCATTTGAGTGGGATCAAATGAGATATGATGAGTCTAAAATCATCGGAGTGTCTTCGAGCAAAAGGATCTAGTGCACTGGGTGCATTGAACTGGATCACAATGAAAAGCTTTATCTAGAACCGTCAATAGATAATAGTCTTTTCATTATCAGGACAATCGGAGAGTCTATCTTAATCCTGAGATAAATGATGGACTTATGGTTGCAAGTGATATCATTTGAGTTATCAATGAGTACGATTATATCGCATAGTCTATCCTCGATAGTTTGGTGATATTCATTTGTTAATCGATAGAGGACTTCATTTATAGATATGGACATCGTGGCTCCATTTAATTAAATGAGAGTATAATATCATCATATGGATGTTTTGAGGTAATTGGATATTAAATCTCAACGTTGAGTTTTCAATAGTGTCTATTGAAAACATGGCTTCTGGACAAGTCAAAATATCCAAGTTCAAAACGTGGTCATATGAGTAAATATGGTAACTTGGAGAGTTATAGGCGGTCTATGAACTCTTGGCGATTACTGATATTAATCACGAGGATACACTATCTCCAATATGATTGTCTAGGGTATGAATGAGGAGCATCTTCCTTTTCTATCTTTATTTAAGAGTTCAGTTTTAGCTCTTTAGTGGAATGAGTTAAAATTAATGGATCGGACCTAAGTGAATCATTTGTTGATTGTGATTAGGTTATGTCTATTGAAGCTTAAATTTAGATGGCCCGCCAAGATCCCCAATCCACACGGACTTGCATGGATCACTTGATATATTCTACCGGACCAATTTAAGGGTCCATCTAGAATTGCATTTAATATATTAAGAATATAATTTGCACATTATTTAAGTAATGGGCTGCTCAATTATATTAATATATTAATGAAAGACATGTGGGCTTGTTTCTTTTAGTAAGAATGGGTCTGGTTCACATGTGGGCTTTTTTATTTAAAGTCCAATGGATTAAATGAAATAGGAAAATAATATTAGGCCCATCTTATATATAAGTGGGGCGGCTAGGTTAAGGTTTTGACCTAAAAATATTATTTTGTTTCATTTGTTTTAATTAAATAAGAATTAATTGATTTATTGATTAATTGTTTAATTAAAGAAACAAATCTTTCCTAAAAGTAAAAGACTTGTTTGATAAGTAAATAAATAAATTAGTATTATTTATTTAATCAAATAAGGAGTCTTTTTTTTTTTATTTAGTCAAATAAAAGAATAAAAATAAAAGAGTTGGATTAGGGTTTGAAGTCTATAAAGTTAAAAAGAATTAGGGTTGAATTTCAGTCACCCTATATAAGTGACATGATGAAATTCGGCCAACCCTAATTAGATACTACATAGAATTCGGCAACCCTAAAGGAAAAAGAAGAAAAATTCGGCCAACCTATATATATGTTCTTATAGGGTTCGGCCACATCAATAAATTGGTGCTAGAGTTTTTATTTTCTTTCTTCTTCTTCTTAATTCTAAGAGAGTTTTTATTCTAGAGAGACAAAAAGGAGTGAAAAATTATTCTTTGATAGTATACAATTGCTTAAACATCAATAAGCTTGTGTATACGATATCGATCTAGGTTCACGCGAGTTTCGATCATAAGATTGTGAACTCAAAAGTGATCGGAATAATTTTGACATTCTTTTGATTGTTTTGTGACTAACAAAGAAAAGAAAGTATTTGTTTGGTCCATTCACAGGTTTGCAATTCAAAGGAAAGGGAGACCACGCTCCTAGGTGATCCACGTTCGTGCTCGGATTGAAGGTCTTGCGGATTACCATCGACGTAAGTCAATCGGATCACGCGACAAGAGGTAATTTACTTTTGTTGATATATATGCATGTTTATTGATTAAAAGGGTTTAAGGTTCATAAAGGAAAAATTTTAAAAGTCACTGAATCGTCTTTAGTATCGCTTCCGCTGCGTGTAACACTTTTATTTGTTTATTTTTCCCTACAGAAAACCCAGAAAGACAACAAATCTTGAAAAAACAAAATACATTACCCCAGTTGTAGAATAGATGATTTTTCATGTGGGGATCAATTTCTGGTGTCTCTAGTACATATTGTGATGACTTCACAGCCTCTGTTGTAAGTGCTTGCCTGTCATTTGTGACAAGCATAGTAAGAAACACCTGGTTTTGCATAGGGAACCATGTCCCTACCAAGTGTTTAATAACTTATGTACCTTGGTGACAAGAATAGTAAGAAGCACCCATATTCTCATAAGTTTTTTGTTGAGAAAGATCAAGTAGTTGTAGCGATTAAACTAGATTGGTGTAGGATGCTTGTCCTGTTAATGTCAAATTTTTACTGTGGATTTAATTTTCTATTTGGACTAAATGTGTGAAGTTGTATTGTGCTTAGATATTAGGTACTTTATTGAATGTAATTGACTACTATTTTATTTGTTAAAAATTATGACACTCCTTGCATTCTTAATTTAGCTTTAGCAAGATACATGGATTAATTTGATTGATTATATGCTTGTTTTGTTTGATTTGTGAAATATAAAGATATGGATGCAAGTGATACGAGTTGTGATGTACTTTGGAAATAAACCAAACCAGTTGCGCATTTGGAATGACTTGAATGCCTCCTACAAGCTAGATTTCATGAAGGTAATTCTAGAGGATTGAATTGTGAACATGTTTGAAGCATATATTTTGTTCGAATTGTGAAGTCATGGATGATATGTTAATAGGTTGTGAACTAAAGTCTTTATTTTGAATTAGATGGATGATTGTGATGTTGTTGAGTTGTTGGATTTTATTTTGTCTTTATTTTGAATTAGATGGGATGATTATGATGCTGATGAGTTGTTGAATTTTATTTCTAGATCAATGTTTTTTTACTTGATGTTAAGTCAGCATGATGTTTGCATGTAAAATTGTATAATAATTTTATAAAAAAACAAAATTGAGGGAATGGACTATATTATTATTAATTGATTTTTTTCTTTTACACCTCCAAATTGAAATTTGATCATCCAAACTTGACCAAATTAAATTTTTTTTGTTGATATGGATCGACATCTAAGCTATTGGATGTTATTATTATTATTATTTGAAAACAAACTAACATGTTTTTCAAAAATTTATTAATTAAAAATATTTTTCAATTACAAAGTTATTATTTTGATTAAATATGATATATAAAAATATTTATTTAATAAAATAAAATAAATAGTGACTTGTCATGTCCCATATATCACTATTATGTGGTAACAAATAGTGGACATGACAAGAAGGTTACTCTGGTCATTTGAACCTCTTGTTCTGTCCTGTCCCAGTCAGACCAAACGCATAAAAGTACAGTGAATAGTTCTATCCTAGGCCTTCCAAACACAATACAGAACAGCCTGTCTTGTCCCGTTCTGTCCTGTCCTGTCCCATCCCGTCCCATCTTGTCCTGTACCATGTCAGTGCCAAACGCACCCTTAGATCATTGCCTTGTGGAAAAGTTGAAGTCTTTTGTTAAGGTGAGTGAAGCATTGATTTGAGCAAGAAGACTTGGCTGGAAAGTGTTCCGGATAGCCAAGCACGAAGTCTTAGTAAGGATCAAGAGGATCCAGATAACTAAGCAAAAGTCTTAGCTAGGAGTTTGGTACTCCGGATAGTTGAGCTAGGGAAGCTTGACTCCAGATAGTTTAGCTAGGGAAGCTTGACTAGGATCATTTATGATCTAGATATCTAAGCAAGGAAATCTTCCTAGAGGCTTGAGAGCCTTGGATAAGGAGTTGCACTCTAGAGGTGTAGGACACATCTTGGATAGAGAGTAGGCTAGATGGTTCACTAGGCCTTGAAGGTAGAGTAGGAGTTGATAGCTTATAGTGGATATCATTTGTTGATAGCCTTAAGTGTGTAAGTCCTTTTCATATAGTGGATTGCTTTACTGGTGGTTGTGGTTATTCAATCCGTGGATGTTTCCTCTTTGAGGTTTACCATGTAAAATACTTGTCTCCATTTTTCCTTTATTTTTTATTATCTTCCATATCATGTATTGATTGTATCTCTTGTATATTGATTTTTACATGTATTGAGTCATACTATACAATTTTTAAATCATATCAAGTGTACATTTCATTCTTGTAATCCAAATTTTTTAAAGTTGGAAGAAATTGAGACTCTACCTATTCACCCCCCCTCTAGGTATAATATACACTACATCTCTCTAGGGAATTTCATTTGGTATCAGAGCGGGTGTCTAGACGCACTTAGATAGATCCTTTCTTTGTAGTGTTTGTGTTTGATTTGTGATAGTCATGATTAAGGAAGTGTGTTCCTATGTGGCTTCTTTTGTGGAACCTATTGACTTAGATGAGAAAAAGATCAATGACTTTATTCTTGAGAATGAACGCTTATCCAAAGTCAATGTGTCCCTCAACAAGAAGCTAGATAATCATGGTCTAGGTTAAAAATATTTTAATAAACTTAAAGACAAGATCCTAAGTCTAGAAATGAACATAAAGGATAGTAATCATAGACTTGGTATCTTGAAGCTAGAAATTGAGCAAAGAGATAACTATCTTGTTAGTGCTAGAAGGCTAGAAAACATGCTTAAAGCCAAACTTAGTGAGCACTTAAATCAAGAGAAAATGTATGAGCAATGGCTAAAGAAATCACGTGAAGATGTAAGGAAAAGTGATGACATCTTCGAAAAATATGCCATTAAAAATAGTATGCTTATTGATAAACTTGATGAGACTAGTAAGATGATTAACAAGATGTCATCTAGTTCAAACAAGGTTGAAACTTTCATTAGAAGTGGTAAGCATCCAAGTGACAAAAGAGGTTTGGGTTATAATAATGAGAAGGAACCCCTTCTACTAACAAATCTATTTTTGTCAAAGCAAGTGTTGAAACAAATGTAGGTACACTCACTTAAGGTAAAACTATGAAAGCTACTGGAGGTGCCTCTACATCAACAAGGAAGTTCAATGGAAGAATTCAACAAGATCAACGTCAAGGAGAAACAACCTCTAATGCTAGAGGTGAAACATCAAGGGTTGCATTTCAAAGAGGAAAAATTGTGAGAAGACCAAAGGCTTTGGAAGCAAATGCAAATGGTAAATTTCTCAAGTTTATTCCTATTTGTCATCATTATAATATGATAGGACATATTCGACCTAGGTGCTTTGAATATATTAGTAAAGGAGAACTTGATAATGTTTTTCATGATATGTCTTTGAATGGACCTAGGCAATCATCCATGTGTAGATATAAAAATAGACCTAGGAAGAGCATGTTGTGAAGAAAGTTGTTGATGATTTGCTTGCTAAATCTTGTGTTATGCCTCACTCTACCGTGCATAAGAAAGTTGATGATGCTTTGTTTGATATATTTGAATATATGACCAATGAGGTCAAGGTGCATGATAAAAAGTCTAACGTTGAGTTAAAGCATGTCAATGGTAAGAGAGAGAGGCATATTGTGAAGAGTGTATGGGTTAGAAAGGACACTCCTAATTGTCTAGTTGCACAGTATGCTTTAAGGACAAACTCCTCCTACTTTTGGTACCTAGATAGCGGTTGTTCGAGGAACCTGACCGGGAACGAGGAGTTCTTTAAGAATCTTGTTCTAAAGGATAGAGGATGGGTCGCTTTTGGTGATAACACTAAAAAGCAAGTGCTAGGCAAGGGAACAATTTGTATCCCCGGATTGCCTAAAATTTACAATACTTTGTATGTTTACGGGTTACAAGCTAACTTAATAAGCATCATTCACTTGTGTGAAAGTTTTACGGAAGTTAGCTTTAACAAAGATGTGTGCACTATAATTGATAAAAAGGGCAATGTTGTCCTAAAAGTCAAAAGGTCTATAGACAATTGCTATTGTCATGAGATAGACCCTCTAACTTGCAACATGGCACATGAGTGCAATAAGCTTGACTTGTGGCATCAACGTTTGGGCCACATGAATTTTAAAGATTCAAAGAAGCTTGAAACATTAGGCATTGTTAGAGGTCTTCCTAATCTTGGTAAAAAGCTAGATGTTATTTGTGAACCTTGCCAATTAGGTAAACAAACCAAAATGCATCATAAGAAGAATTCTTACATAGCTACCAAGAGACCTTTTTAACTTGTGCACATAGACCTAATGGGGCCAATTCAAACTGAGAGCATCAATGGCAAAAAGTACATTTTTGTGTGCGTTGATGACTACTCTAGGTTTACTTGGATTTATTTTCTTAGAAACAAGACCGAGGCTTTTGATTACTTCAAGAAGTTTTGTAATCAAGTTCAAAATGAAAAAGGTTTTGATATCAAGAAAATATGTTGCATTAGGAGTGATCATGGGACAGAATTTGAGAATGCTAAATTTAGTTAGTTTTATGATGGGTTAGAGATTTCTCATGAGTTCTCTGCACATAGAACTCCTCAACAAAACGGTGTAGTTGAGAGAAAAAACTGAGTTTTGCAAGAGATGGCTAGGGTCATGATCAATAGCAAGAAAATCCCGAGAAACCTATGGGCCGAAGAGGTCAATACCGCTTGTTATGTGTTGAATAGAGTATTTAGGAGGCCTGGCACAAAACTAACGTCCTATGAGCTATGGAAGGGCAAGAAGCCCAATGTAAGTTACTTCCACACTTTTTGGAGTAACTGTTACATTTTGAATGATAGAGATCATTTAGGAAAGTTTGATGCTAAAAGTGATGTTGGTCTCTTTCTTGGGTATGCTATTAGTAGTTGTGAATATAAAGTTTTCAATTTGACTACTAAGACTATTATGGAGTCTATCAATGTAAAGATAGATGACCGTAGCATGCTTGATATATGTGATGGTAATGGTGTCAATGAACCTAATGAAAATATTTTGAATGACACTAATACACCTATTGATGTGCCTAGTAGTGAATCTAGTCAAAAAGATGAAAATGATAGTGTTGATGAAGTAGGAAGACTAGAGAATGAAAATGCTTTAATTGATAACCAACAAAATGACCAAGTTGTTGAACGCTCTCACTCTAGACTTAGAAACTCACACAATCAAGAAGACATCATAGGTGACTTAAATAAAGGGGTTAGAACTAGAAATCAAATAACTAACCAAATTTCATATACTTGCTGCACTTCTCAAATTAAACCAAAAAATATTAATGAAGTTATTGTTGATAAATACTGGGTTGGGGCTATGCAAGAAGAATTAAATCAATTTCAGAGGAATGAAGTGTGGTCCTTAGTTCCTAGGCCAAAAGGCACAAATGTAATTGGCACTAAGTGGGTGTTTAGGAATAATACCAATGAAAGTGGCAAGATTGTGAGGAATAAAGCTACGCTAGTGGCTTAATGTTACACTCAAGTTGAGGGTGTAGACTTTGATGAGACATTTGCACCAGTTGCACATCTCGAGTCCATTAGACTTTTGTTATCCATTGCTTGTGTTAAAAAAATTAAAATTATTTCAAATGGATGTCAAAAGTTCTTTCCTCAGTGGATACCTTCAAGAAGAAATGTATGTTGAACAATCTAAGGGTTTTGTAGACCACACTCTCCTAATCATATGTTTAAATTAAAAAAGGCTCTCTATGGCCTCAAGCAAGCTCCAAGAGCTTGGTATGATAGGTTAACTCAATATCTTATTGACAACCATTATAGGAGAGGTGGCATTGGTAGAACATTGTTTATCAAACATCATGATCGTGATATTTTTGTTGCACAAATATATGTTGATGACATTGTTTTTGAGTCTACCAATAAAACCAAGGTTGATGAATTTGTAAGTTTTATGTCAAGTGAGTTTGAAATGAGTATGGTGGGTGAGTTGAATTATTTTCTAGGGATGCAATTGAAGCAAGCTAGTGTGGGAATTATGTTGAATCAATCTAAGTATGCTAGAAACCTAGTTAAGAGGTTTGGCCTAGAAAATGGAAAAGACTTTGAAACACCCATGAGTACTACCCTTAAACTTGACAAAGATGAAAAAGTGAAGAGTGTTAACCAAAGCCTCTATAGAAGCATGATAGGTACTCTACTTTACCTAACAGGCTAGTAGACGGGGCATTTGCTTTAGTGTAGGCTTGTGTGCTAGATTTCAAGCAAATCCAAAAGAATCACACTTGAAAGCTGTCAAGAGGATCATTAGATATGTCAAGAGAACTAATAATCTTGGTATATTCTATTCCTTTGACACCAATGTTATCTTAGTAGGCTATTGTGATGCCGATTGGGCGGGGAACGTAGAACAGTAAAAACACATGTGGCAGTTGCTTTTATGTTGGGAATAACTTAGTTTCTTGGTCTAGTAAGAAACAAAATTCCTCTTTCGAAGCTGTGTACATTGCGGCCAGAAGTCTATGCACACAATTACTTTGGATGAAACAAATCCTTAACGATTATGAGATAGAACAAGGAAAAATGACACTTTATTGTGATAATTTAAGTGCTATTAGCATCTTTAAAATCCAATTCAACACTCCCACACAAAGCACATATATAATAGACATCATTTTATGAGAGACCGAGTTGAACATTCAATTGTTACTCTAGAGCATATGCCTACTAAAAATCAACTTGGAGACTTGTTCATAAAGCTCTTGGACAAAGAGAGGTTTAAAACTCTTAGAATGTCCATTGGCATGATTTATGTTGATTGATGTCTTTGTATGATTGTGAATGGCTTGATGAGGAAAACATACTTGAATATTAATATCTTTGAGAGCTACTCACTTGAGAAGTAATGATCTTAAATAAGTATCTTTTATTGTTTTTAGATCATGCACTTAAGCTTGAAAATCTTATTTTTTGAAAAGTGCATAAATGTTTCTCTTATATGTTTTAGTGTTTTGAGTTTATGTGGTTGAAAGTATGTAGATTATGGATGCATCTAGAAGCCTATTGCTTAGTACATGATAGATGACCTATGATATTTATCAATTTTGCTACGGCTTTACATAGTATTCAACGAGCACCCTCATGGAAAGGGCTACACACCTTGGTCGTGAAGCCACCAAATGTAGGAAAGGGCTACGCCATTGTGATGAGTGAAAACCACCACGAGATGTATATGTTTATGTTAGAAAAATTAAAGAATTGTTGAAAAGAATCATTTAAAAATATATTTGATTTATAGCCTAAAAGAAATGAAAAATAAAAAGGCTAACTGGTGTATAGTTGAGAATTGTGAAATGCTCGGATTGTCAAATAGAAATGTGTAAACGAGCCACTTGCACACACACACTCAAGTGTTGATATTTATTCTTTTAAAGCAAAAAAACCTGGATACATATCAGTTTGACCTATTTTTGAAAATGCTTTAGTTGGATAGGTGTGGAAATTGTTTGCTTGTTGAAATCACAATTACTCGTACTATATATGTGAGAAGCATTCACACACACACACACACACATACACACACACACACACACATATTTTTGCTTATGTGCTTGATTCATTAGCAATGTGAGAATATTTTTGAGAGATTAATGAAAATATATGTGCTTGAATGTTTGAATGTGTGAGTCCCTTGTGAACAAATCTACTTGATGACAATATGCGGAGCATATGTTTAGGGGGAGCTTTAGTTTATTCAACTTCGCTTTCTATACGATTTGTTTGCTTAATATCTCGTCTTTATCTCGTGTGTCCTTTGTCTATTCCTTGACAAAAACGGAGAGAAAAATGTATACCTCACCATGTTTGATATGAGGGAATCCATGTTTGATATAGGGAAGAAAAAGAGTGTATACCTCACCATGTGTGGAGAAACGTTCTAAATGTGTGAGTCTTGTTCTTCTTTGTGCTTGATTGAGACATTGTCTTAAGGGGGAGGAAAGAATTCTTCCTTAAAAAGGTTAATAAGATTAAAGAAAACTTTAAAGAGAACATTTATTTGAGATAAAGCGTTTTTTTGAGATAAGGGTAATTCTTGTTTGTTTTTGGTATCATTTCTTACCATTCTTCTTTGGAAGAAGATCTTTTATTGGTTTGCTTCTTTTCTCGTAGGTACTTTGAAGTTCAAAGAAGGGATTCTTGAAGACTCAAGAAGTCTTGAAGACCTTTTAGTATAGGGATCTCTTTGTAATGTGAGGATGAGATAATGCTATCAGCATTGAGTTTATTAGAGTGAACAATGTATGGTAAGGGTGCGGTTTTGCCATGGAATAGCTAAAGGGGGAGATTGTAAGATCCTTAATTTGTATTGGCTTGATTCCATTGCAAAACTCTCTATATTTGTAATAAGTATTGCTTAGGTGGTTCTTAGTGAAAAGAAGCTTCAAAGGTTAAAAACAACGTCTTATGCAATTATCGTCTTCAAGAGGAAAATCGCACACTTGGATGCTAAGGTATCAAGTTTTTTCTTCCTCTTGCAAGGCGTAAGCACACATACACACACAATTCATTCATGTGTGTCCCTGCATCATTGTGCAAACATTTGGTATAACATATTCAAACACATTTAAGTATGCTCATGCATTGGTCTTGTATAGACAAACATTGTAGAATTGCATGTTTTATCATTATCTCTTATATATGAAATACTTGTGTGAAATTATGTATATTTGTTTGTGTTTATTATATTTTGGACTTGAACATGATCTCATATGATTCCTTATTGAGTCCCGGTCATTTCGGTTACTCATTCATTAGGTTTCGAGTCCAAATGATGTAGCTACGCCACTTTGCATTCTCATTCGTTGAATTGTCTTAGTCATCGTTTTCCTAGATGAATTCTCAACCTTTTTGCAAAGTTATGTAGTCTTTGTTGTGCGTGAGGGAGTCATGATTTGTAATCCGAAGATGGATTCAAAATCAGAGTTCGGAGCCCGAATAAGACCGAAGAACGCAAGAGGTGCATGAGAGGACCAAGATTGGCCAAAGGCCAACCTTGGTGTACCACGTATGGGCCACGTGTGCCACACGGCCATGGTTCCTCTCTGCCCACATGTGGCACACGTGCCCACACATGGAGGTGATGTGGCACTATTCAATTGGGTGCTTCATTCCATCTCTCTCTCTTTTAAAAAGCATCCTCCCTCCTTAAAAAAAAAATAACTTGAAGAAAATTGAAAAGAAAATTTCTGCCGAATTCTTCATGATTTTATTTTTCTTATTTCGATCATAACTCTATCATACGAACTTGAAATCGAGTGATCTGAAAGCCAAAAATGTTGGTCTTGAAGATAGATACAAACCCCAAGCATTTTCAGAGTCATTTGAGTTCATGAGTTTTCGCAGTTGGCAGATTTCAATCCGAGACTCAAGTGTTGTATGTGAAACATCTTCTTCTTACTTTCTCTTTTGATCATCTCTTTTAATCTTCATATTTGATTGATGAAATGTATTAAGAAGAATGTTAGATCACATGCTAGGTTTGTTTGATTGATTGTTTTGTTGTGTTTTAGTCTTGTGATCTCATTTGGACATATTTTGCTAGACTTGACTTATCTTGAAATTGATTCTAGAAATGATATATATGATGTGTCTCATGATATTTTCTAGGTTTAATTTCATGATCTAAGAACTAATATTTTTGTGATATATTGAATATTCTCATCTCGTTGTTATTGATATACATGCCTTGATTTCTAGGTACATTTGTGATTGTTTGTTGAAAGTATATCCTAGAATATATCTAAGCGTGTTCATAGAGTTTGATTGATCATCTTGCTTTATTTGTCTTGTGTTTACATCATTTGCATCTCTTAGATCATTGCCTTGTGGAAAGGTTGAAGTCTCTTGTTAAGGTGAGTGAAGCCTTGATTTGAGCAAGAAGACTTGGCTAGGAAAGTGTTCTGGACTGACAAGCACTAAGTCTCAATTAGGATCAAGAGGATCCGGATAACTAAGCAAAAGTCTTAGCTAGGAGTTTGGTACTCTGGATGGTTGAGCTTGGGAAGCTTGAGTAGGATCATTTGTGATCTAGATAGTTAAGTAAGGAAGTCTTCCTAGAGGCTTGAGAGCCTTGGATAGGGAGTTGCTATCTAGAGGTGTAGGACACATCTTGGATACAGAATAGGCTAGGTGGTTCACTAGGCCTTGATGGTAGATTAGGAGTTGATTGCTTAGGGTGGATATCATTTGTTGATAGCCTTAAGTATGTAAGTCCTTTTCATATAGTGGATTACTTTGCCTGTGGTTGTGGTTAATCGACCCGTGGATGCTTCCTCTTGAGGTTTACCATGTAAAAATACTTGTGTCCATTTTTGATTTACTTTTTATTATCTTCCATATCATGTATTGATTGTATTTCATGTATATTGATTTTTACATCTATTAACTCATACCATACAATTGTTAAATCATATCAAGTGTACATTTCATTATTGTAATCCGAAATTTTTGAAGTTGGAAGAAATTGGGACTTTACCTATTCACCCTCTCTCTATGTATAATATACATTACATCTCTCTAGGGAATTTCATAGGTTTTTACACCTTTTTAAATCCCTTGAAACAAACACAAGTTTGTCCCTTAAGATAGCTTATACTACAACACATAAACCAAATATACATGTATAGACAAGATAAACATATGTTCAATAAAGCATTGTCTATGTATCAACAAGTTGCAAGAGAAAGAGTATCAATAAAAATTAACACCAAAGAATACTTGTATTTCCAAATATGTCCAATATGGTACAAGTAATAATCAAATATAACTATACACGAATGTACTAATATACAAAAGAATAATATATACAACTTTGATCAATATGATGTGCTTACATTTCAAGCTTAGCAAAATCTTGTTTCCAAATACATCACAAGTGAAGATTATACTACAAGATTAAAACATATGCATATACAAATATAAAAGAAAGAGATAGAAAGAATTGACACAAGAGATTTTCTATTGTGGTAAAAACTCTAAGGAGGAAACATTCACAGGTTGAATTACAACCATAGGGTAATATATATATTGGATGATAGATTAGAAATTCCTCAAAAGTGCGGAACCACTTTATATTGGAGTCTATGTCTACACAACAACATTGAAAGATTAGAATTTCCTCAAGAGTCAATACACATCCCATGCAACACTCTTTATTGGAGTCTATGTCTATCCAATCGCTCGGGCCTACCAATGTCATAGCCAACTCCCAATCCAAGACACTCATGCCTCTAGAGAGCCTCTCATGCATAGCTATACGGACCTTCCTGATCCTAACCATGACTTATTGTTTGGTTATCCGGACCTCTTGTCCTAACCAAGACTTCCTTGCTTGACTATACGGACCTCTTGTCCTAGCAAAGACTTCTTGCTTGGTTATCCGGACCTCTTGTCTTAATCAAGACTTCATGCCTTTTACAAGGACTTCCTAAGTGTGATCAATGAATGCAAACGATGCAAACAAGCAATTCAACATAGAACATGTGATCAATACATTCCATGGAACTAGAATTAGTCATGTGAAAACATAAGTCAAAATAGTCTAGTCATAAAACTTGAATTAAAACCTAGAGCATGTGGAAACACCTAACACATGTAGCTTCTAGTTTCATTCACAAATATAATACTTGAATAAATCATATACATGAAGCACAAATTCAAGATATTAAAAACATAGACCAAAAATGCTAGAATCACAAAAAAATATAATCAATGAATATTCTAGCCAAACATTTTGAGTAAAGATATAATGAATAATCAATTAAATTCTAATAGGCTCTAAACACAAAATCAAATGTGCTAATCCTAGATTTGTTCAATTAAGGATCCAAGCACATGCCAAGGTTATTGATCATAAAATGAATCAATCAAATCACAAATAACCTTAGATATAAAACTAATCACAATACAACACTCAAACATGTGAAAACCTAGAATCATAGAAAACTAGTTCACATTTGTCTCTAAATAGACTTGATTAGATTTAATTTGAAGCTATCTTTCTCAAATAGCATTCACCATACATACACATATATATAGAAGAAGAAATCCCAAGGTAATTGAAGGTTTAAAAGGATGAACAAAAAGTTAAGTCAAATACCTCAGAATCATGAGCTGGTTCGGTTTTGAGGGTACACTACTACAAAAAACAAAAAAGAAATCGGTTTTTTTATATGGAAGAAATCGGTTTTTAAATTTTTTAAAACCGATGTCTTTTTGAGTGTTTTATAAAATACGCACAAAATACATTGGTTTTTAACCGATATAAAAACAAGGAAAATAAATCGGTTTTAGTTAAAACCGATTTAAAAACCCTGATGTAAAATTGATATATTACAAAAATTAATCCCACCATCGTCGGCCCACTCTATCGTCCTCTGTCAACCCCACCTCTGATATTAATGAGGATTAATTGTTATTATGGGGAGTTGACCTTGCAACCTTAAAGTAAAAGTGGTAAGCCTTTACTGTCTGACTACAAGATTTGATATGTTAACAATTGCACAATATTTATATACAACTTATATGAATTGTTAAAAAAAAAAAAAAAAAACTTGTTTGATAAATTTAAATTTACTCAAATAATCAAAATTCTAATTTCTACTACAAATATATATATATTAAATAAATTTTATTGGTGGGTTTATTTTTCATTTCTTATTTTATTGTGTGGTTTTGTGTTTTGCTGGAGATATTTTTGTACAAACTTTTTCTTTAAAACTGTATATTTCGGAAATGAAATAAATTTTTTTGTCAACGTTGGATTCTTTGATTTTTCGATACGAATCCAACGGTATAAAGAACATAAAATTCCGGGCGGTATTTTGAAAGTTATGATCAATTATTCAGTCAAAAGTCAGAAACGATTGGAGATATTTTTGGGTTTCCTTAAAACTGTATCTTTTGGCATTGAAATAATTTTTTTTGTCCATGTTGGATTCTTCGATTTTTCGACACGAATCAAACAGTATAAAGAACGTAAAATTCTGGGGAGTATTTTGAAAGTTATGATCAATTATTCAGTCAAATATTATAAGCGATTGAAGATATTTTTGTAAAAATGTTTTACATAAAACTGTATCTTTTGGCAATGAAATAATTTCTTTTGTCCACGTTGGATTCTTCAATTTTTTGATACGAATCCAACAGTATAGAGAACGTAAAATTTCGGGTGGTATTTTGAAAGTTATGATTAATTATTCAGTCAAAGGTTAGAAACCATTGGAGATGTTTTTGTGCAAACGTTTTCCTTAAAACTGCATCTTTTGGCAACGAAATAGTTTTTTTTGTCCATGTTAGATTCTTCAATTTTTCGTTACGAATCCAACGGTATAAATAACGTAAAATTCCGGGCAGCATTTTAAAAGTTATGATCAATTATTCAGTTAAAGGTCAAAAGCGATTGGAGATATTTTTGTGCAAAAGTTTTCCTTAAAACTTTATCTTTTGGCAACGAAATAATTTTTTTTGTCCATGTTAGATTCTTTGATTTTTCGATATGAATCCAACGGTATAAAGAACGTAAAATTCTGGATAGTTTTTTGAAAGTTATGATCAATTATTCAGTCAAAGGTCAGAAGCGATTTGAGATATTTTTGTGCAAACTTTTTCCTTAAAATGGTATCTTTTGGCAACGAAATAAATTTTTTTGTCCATGTTGGTTTCTTTGATTTTTTGATATGAATCCAACGGTATAGAGAACGTAAAATTCCGGGTGATATTTTGAAAGTTTTGATCAATAATTCAGTCAAAGGTCAGAAACGATTGGAAATATTTTTGTGCAAACGTTTTCCTAAAACTGTATCTTTTGGCAATAAGAAATTTTTTTTTTTTCCATGTTGGATTCTATGATTATTCGATATGAATCCAAGGGTATAAAGAACGTGAAATTCTGGGTGGTATTTTGAAAGTTATGATCAATTATTCTGTCAAAGGACATAAGCGATTTGAGATATTTCTGTACAAACTTTTTCCTTAAAATTATATCTTTTGGAAATGAAATAATTTTTTTTTTTAAATGTTGGATTCTTCGATTTTTTGATACGAATCCTACGGTATAAAGAACTTAAAATTCTGGGCGGTGTTTTGAAAGTTATAATGAATTATTCAGTCAAATGTCAGAAGCGATTCGCGAATCCGCGAGTGAGCTGTTTTCATCACTCGTTTTCACACTTTTCCAAATCGATTTTCGGAATATTTTCTGATCAAAAAGTGTTTTTTTTTTTTGCATGTCTAATTTCTTTTGTCAAAATTTGAGAAAATAAAGTTAGAGATACGTACTTGAATGTGGACATATGTCAGATTTGCATTATAGAATTTTGCTTTTGAATCCACATCGGTTTTTATAAAAAACCGATGTCTAAACACTTTTTTTAAATATTGGTTTTTATATAAACCGTTGTTTTTTGATCGTAAAATTTAAGACATCGGTTTCTATAAAAACCGATGTCTAAACTTTTTTTTTTTTAATATCGGTTTTCTTGAAAACCGATGTCTTTTGAAAATCCAATATTTAAGACATCGATTTTTATAAAAACCGATTTCTAATTTTTTTTTTAAATCGGTTACATAAAAACCGATTTAAACAAGTGATTTCTTTTAACAATTTTGTAGTAGTGGTAGAACCACCACAAAATTCGATCACACAGCGACTAGATTACGAAGATTCGTAAACTGGAATCACTCAATTCAGAGTCTGAATGAGAAAGTTATGGTGTTTGGAAGTTGAGAAAATTGGAGAGAAAAATTTTATACATATGTTTTCAAATTTTCTTCTTGAAATGAATTAGGAGGGAAATGAGATATTTAAAAGAGATGAAAGAGAGAGAAGTAAGTGACAAATCAGCACATGACACATTACCATCCTGTAAGAGGCGTATGAGCCTCACGGGGTAGAGTGATGCCTGGGCCGTGAGCCTCACACGACCCTCATGGGCTCCTCCTAAATGGTTTTGGCCATTGCTTGACTCCCTTGCGCTCCTCTCACGTTCTTTAGCCGTATTCGAACCTTCGAACTCCAAATTTGAATTTGTCTTCGAATTACGAATCGTGAATCCCTCATGCACAAGGGAGACTATGAAACTTTGAAAAAAGGTTGTGAATTGGACTTGATACACGACGACGAAGACAACATATCGTATGAGAACGTAAAGTAGCGTAGCTTTTTAGTTTGGACTTGTAACCTAATGAGTGAGTAACCGAAATGACCAAGAATCAATAAGGAATCATATGAGATTATGTTTAAGTCCAAAAACAATAAAACAAAAAATAAATAAACATAAAGTCACACAAGTATGACATTTCCTAGAGATAGTCCTAAAACATTCAATTTCACAATGGTTGTCAAATTAAATATAATCCATGTGCATATTTCGACAAGTGTGTGAATGTGTTATACCAATAGTGTACAACTATGCAAGGACACATATGAATGCCATGTGTGTGTGTGCCTACACCTTGTAAGTGGAATGAGATTTAATATACCTTTGATGAGCAATGTAGCTTATTCCTCTTTGAAGACACCATCTTGCATGAAAAGTGGCCAAGTCTACCTTGAAGCTTGAATCATCATTAATCTAAGACAACTAATCAACACAAGAGAAACGTTGTTTTGATATGGAATTTATGCAAACATAAACCGAAAATCTAACAAGACTGAAAAGCCAAATGACAATCATGAAGATATTATTATACTATTGACCAGAACAATGACATACATTAGTCAATTGTACAGTCAATCACTTGCATCTATGTATAACTTGTATTACAGGATTTAACATCCCAATTACCTGCATTACTTTTCCAAGGATGATATTGTTTATGTACACAATTTTATTTGACTTTTTTAACATGTCTTCAATGGAACTCTGTAATTTCATCAAAAAAAAATTTGTTTATAATATTATTAAGACTTTTATGAAAACAAATTTTAAACGATCGAATATTTGTCAAAGATTTAATAATTCTTATTGATATTTTTAGTTTTTTTACTGAAAAGGTTGCTATGCATTTATGAATACAAATCCTCATATATCAATACATTATATAATATGATTATATAGTTTCAGTAGTGATTATATAAATATATATATATATATATATACAATCACATAAGCTATGAATTATTTTTTTGAAACTAATAATGCTTGGTGTGTATAAAACTATCTAGAGGGGGGTGAATAGATTTTAACCATTTTAACCAATTTTTGAGATTAGTTAATGTTACCAAAATACCCCAATCTAGTTAAAGTAATAAATTAAGTGTAAAGTGTGGAATTTAAATAACACTTTATTTTTATGTGGAAACCTTCAACAAGGAAAAACTACGGGTTGTTATGTGCGTTACACACGAGGAATCCAATAATTGCAATGACGTTTACAACCTAGGTTGACCTCAACCTCTCACGATCTATAACCTGCCACTACTACCTACAGGCCTATAAAAGTGGACCTAGTCCTATTTGTTTGCACCACTCACCGGTAGTCACAAGACTTACTTCTCAATGAAGAGAATAAACAACGTAATGTGAATAATATAATATTTAAAGAGTAAGTAATGCTAGGTTATACTAAATGCCTATCTAGGATGAAAGATGACAATAATCACAATCCTAGATATCAATCTTTGCTATATGACATGTTATAAAACATAATTGTCAAAGATTAAAAAATCATAATATTAGCTATCAAAATACAACTCTCAAACAATCAACACAATTATCTCAATCTTGTTAATAGAATATGTTCTATAAGTATACAAGTGATAAATGAGATTGCTTGTTAAGAAAGACACAAAATATGTAAGATATTAGTGACCAACTTACCAAGCTAAGTGGGTTGAATAAAAACCAAGCATAGATGGCACCTAGATGATCATGGATGATGCTATATGATGTTTGATGCACATGGATATGTATTTGAATAATCAAAGGAAAGTTCTTTAGGTATTTTTTCTCTTTGGAAAAATGCTAAGTCAAAAATATGATTCGGACTCTCTTAAAATTGACCTAAAACAAAAGAGGCATATATATATATTGTGTTAAAAAGAAGTGACATCATTTTGATTATTTTTTCAAAATTATGCCTTGATCGCCCTACACCTGCTTTACGTAGGGTGGTTCACCTAGGAAATGAAGAACAAGTTTTTCGTGACCACTCTACACAAAGGGGTGGAAATCAGACGAACAAAGGGCGGTTACTCTCGGGTTTTTAAGAGCCGCCCTACATCTGCTCTACGTAGGGCGGTTGAAGGGTGAACCAATGGTGACTTTTAAATCGACTAGTGGCACTGCTCTACGTAGGGTAGTTGTAGAGCGGTCAAGAAAAAATTTGCTCAATGCCCATTATAGGCGCTGTACATAAGGCACCCATAGGGCGGTTGTACAGCACCCCCCTACAAAAAATGATGAATCATAAGTCTAATCATGTCATGGCATTTAACACACAAGATGCAATCAAATTAAACTTGCCCTGATATAGAGTTTGTTCCACACTTTTTCCACTAGCATCCTTGCTTAGCTTCAAAGTGGTACTCATGGGTGTATCACAATGTTTGGCATTTTCAAGACAAAACTTCTTCACTAGGTTTTTAGCATATTTAGCTTGGGTAATATGTTAGGATTATGCTCAATAGCAAGAGTGTAATGTTTTAATTAACAATCTTTTTCATATTAATAAAGAGATTTTTGGTTTAACAAATCGTATAGCATTTATAGTTTATATTATAATTGTCAAAGTAAATAATCATAAGGTCTAAAGACTATGGGAAAAGAAGAATTGTTCGTATATCTGGATATGTATGTGGTAGACACAATTATTTAGTTAGTCTTGAATAATGTTCACAACTTAAGTTAAAGGTTGGGCACCTTTATCTTGTTAAAGTTGTAGAATTCTTTTGCTAGCATTTGAGTGGGATCAAATGAGATATGATGAGTCTAAAATCATCGGAGTGTCTTCGAGCAAAAGGATCTAGTGCACTGGGTGCATTGAACTGGATCACAATGAAAAGCTTTATCTAGAACCGTCAATAGATAATAGTCTTTTCATTATCAGGACAATCGGAGGGTCTATCTTAATCCTGAGATAAATGATGGACTTATGGTTGCAAGTGATATCATTTGAGTTATCAATGAGTACGATTATATCGCATAGTCTATCCTCGATAGTTTGGTGATATTCATTTGTTAATCGATAGAGGACTTCATTTATAGATATGGACATCGTGGCTCCATTTAATTAAATGAGAGTATAATATCATCATATGGATGTTTTGAGGTAATTGGATATTAAATCTCAACGTTGAGTTTTCGATAGTGTCTATTGAAAACATGGCTTCTGGACAAGTCAAAATATCCAAGTTCAAAACGTGGTCATATGAGTAAATATGGTAACTTGGAGAGTTATAGGCGGTCTATGAACTCTTGGCGATTACTGATATTAATCACGAGGATACACTATCTCCAATATGATTGTCTAGGGTATGAATGAGGAGCATCTTCCTTTTCTATCTTTATTTAAGAGTTCAGTTTTAGCTCTTTAGTGGAATGAGTTAAAATTAATGGATCGGACCTAAGTGAATCATTTGTTGATTGTGATTAGGTTATGTCTATTGAAGCTTAAATTTAGATGGCCCGCCAAGATCCCCAATCCACACGGACTTGCATGGATCACTTGATATATTCTACCGGACCAATTTAAGGGTCCATCTAGAATTGCATTTAATATATTAAGAATATAATTTGCACATTATTTAAGTAATGGGCTGCTCAATTATATTAATATATTAATGAAAGACATGTGGGCTTGTTTCTTTTAGTAAGAATGGGTCTGGTTCACATGTGGGCTTTTTTTTTTATTTAAAGTCCAATGGATTAAATGAAATAGGAAAATAATATTAGGCCCATCTTATATATAAGTGGGGCGGCTAGGTTAAAGTTTTGACCTAAAAATATTATTTTGTTTCATTTGTTTTAATTAAATAAAAATTAATTGATTTATTGATTAATTGTTTAATTAAAGAAACAAATCTTTCCTAAAAGTAAAAGACTTGTTTGATAAGTAAATAAATAAATTAGTATTATTTATTTAATCAAATAAGGAGTCTTTTTTTTAGTCAAATAAAAGAATAAAAATAAAAGAGTTGGATTAGGGTTTGAAGTCTATAAAGTTAAAAAGAATTATGGTTGAATTTCAGTCACCCTATATAAGTGACATGATGAAATTCGGCCAACCCTAATTAGATACTACATATAATTCGGCAACCCTAAAGGAAAAAGAAGAAAAATTCGGCCAACCTATATATATGTTCTTATAGGGTTCGGCCACATCAATTAATTGGTGCTTGAGTTTTTATTTTCTTTCTTCTTCTTCTTAATTCTAAGAGAGTTTTTATTCTAGAGAGACAAAAAGGAGTGAAAAATTATTCTTTGATAGTATACAATTGCTTAAACATCAATAAGCTTGTGTATACGATATCGATCTAGGTTCACGCGAGTTTCGATCATAAGATTGTGAACTCAAAAGTGACCGGAATAATTTTGACATTCTTTTGATTGTTTTGTGACTAACAAAGAAAAGAAAGTATTTGTTTGGTCCATTCACAGGTTTGCAATTCAAAGGAAAGGGAGACCACGCTCCTAGGTGATCCACGTTCGTGCTCGGATTGAAGGTCTTGCGGATTACCATCGACGTAAGTCAATCGGATCACGCGACAAGAGGTAATTTACTTTTGTTGATATATATGCATGTTTATTGATTAAAAGGGTTTAAGGTTCATAAAGGAAAAATTTTAAAAGTCACTAAATCGTCTTTAGTATCGCTTCCGCTGCGTGTAACACTTTTATTTGTTTATTTTTCCCTACAATTGGTATCAGAGCCTAGGTTGAACCCTTTTAATTAATTAACGTATATATACGTGGATCTATTTCTTTTTATTGTGATTATGCATGTTTAGAAAGAGATGGCACTCTAGGTATTCAAATATATAATTACATGTGATGTATGGATTTATATATATTTTATGTGGTTTGTTATTGCTCGATTTTGGCCCTAGATTTTCAATGTAATTTTTTGTTTCGGAGTTGTAACAAGAAAGGTGGTCTATTATCGCCATAATTCCTTCTTGGTAGATTGCTAGGTTTTATTTTTTTTTATATATGTGCAGTATTTTTTTAGGGTTACTGCAGTTTTTTTTTATTTATTTTTAGTATGTGCAGTTTTTGGTTTGTAAAAATACTGCAGTGAATAAAAAAAAAAAAAAATTAATACTGCAGTATTTATTATATATATACTGCCGTAATATATTTAGGTCTTGGAGATTCGAAGACACGAAGCAAAACGAAGCAACCGGAACCAAGTACGAGCACCGTGCGCACCCTAGGAGTGGATTGGGCTGCGCATGACAAGCCCAAACTTTGGTGGGCTACGCATGGCAGCCTTGTGTGGCCTTATGGGCTGCGCAAGGCAGCCCCTTTGTGGGGTTGTGGGCTGCGCACGCCCATGGGAGAAGGCCGAAGGATGAGCGTATGGTTGATGGGCCACCTGAAGATCTTGTATTCCTGACAAATTGTAATTTACTTGTTTTTCTAGGATGGGCCAAAATTGTTGCTATTTAATTTATGCTTAAATATTACAATATTTGTTATTGTATGATAACATGACATATAGAATAGGAGTGCCACACATATATCTCTTTTGGTATGAACATGCATTGAATGATTTAGGTATCTAAATTGGCATCTAGATAACTCGGTAAATCATTCTATGGGATTTAATCACACGCCATAAATAATTGAGTGGGAGAAGGTGTTTTGGTAACACCTATGGCCTCCAAGGTTAGTTGAGCTTTATTATTTATTGGTAATCCCCCCAAGGGGCGTCCATGAATGAAATTTAGCAACATACTTCCTTACAAGGATAGACTAGACAATGGACTCTAACGAGATCTACTCCCCAAGGAGGGATTTTCGTGAGAGAAAATTGAGGGTCGATATCTCGGTAACACACTCAATGTAATTTTATTGATATCCTCCCAAGAGTTCTTGTCAGTAAAATTGCAAGGCTAAAATTGAAAACGCTGGTTATTATGTTAACAATTAGGTGGGACCTAGTTTAACTAGTAAATGGTGCGAACTCCCAAAGGAGGCGTAACATTTATGGGTGTTAGATCACCGTTGAATTTTATGATTGAGTTATTTATTTAATTCAAGATGAATATTTAAAAGTGCTTTATCATGATTATTTACTTATATATGTTTTGTTTTATTCAGAAATCATGACCCCATCACTTATGAACATCTTGAAAGATAACACTTTAACTGGAGATAATTATGTCACATGGAAAAGGAAAATTGGGTTGTTACTGCAAAGTGAAAAACATAAGTTTGTTCTAACTACTCCTAAACCACCTGCTCCTAATAATGAATCTAGCATAATGTGTAGAGATGAGTATGAGCAGTGGAAGACTTCAGATGATATGGCAAAATGTTACATTATGGCCACTATCTCCGACGTGTTGCAACAGCAGCATGAAGGAATGGAGTCCGCTGCTGATATAATGATGTCTCTAGAGGAGATGTTTGCTATGAAGTCTAGGACGACTAAGAGAGAGGCAGTGACTGCTTTTATGAATCTTAGGATGAAACCTGGACAGGCTGTGAAAGATCACATGATGAAAGCCATAGCACATCTCAACATTGCTGAACTGCATGGCGCGATGGTGAGACAAAGATTGATATGGTTGTTAATTCATTGTCAGATTCCTTTAATCAGTTCAAATTGGACTACACTTTGAACAAAAAGGAATACACCTTACAAGGCCTGATGCAAGATGTTCAAAGTGCTGAAAAGATCCTTGTGAAAGGCAAAGGTCAAGAGATTCATATGGTTGGTAAAGTTGCTACTGTTAAGGCCCGTCAAAAGGTCAAGAAACAACAGAAGAAAAAGCAACTTGGGCCTATCAAGAAGGAGACCAAGAAAGTAACCAAGATCAAAGGGAAATGCTTCCTTTGTGGTGAAAAGGGACATTGGAAGAGAAATTGTCCAAAGTCCCAGAACAAGAAGGAAGAAGGTAATTTGAATTATCTATAAACATGTTTTTTGGCTGATTCTACAGATTCTTGGATCATAGACTCAGGAGCCACTAATCATGTTTGTTATTCCTTGCAGGGGTTTCAAGAAAGGAGAAAGCTGAGTAAGAATGAAATCAATTTGCGCATGGGCAACGGAACGTTAGTGTCTGCAAGTGCAGTGGGAGATATTAGAGTTTATTTGGATTCTAGAAGGCATTTAGATTTAATAGACGTTTATTATGTACCTCAATTCAAGAGGAATTTAAATTCAGTTTCTTGTTTGAATAAATTTGGATATTCGGTTACTTTTAATAAAGTTTTTATTATTATTAAGAATGACAAAATTATTTGCCGAGGTACATTGGAAAACGGTCTATACTTTTTGCATAGAAATATCTCTCACTCGTTAGACACAGAAATAACGGAACCTAATCATAAAAGAGTAAAATTATCAACAGATGAAACCTACCTTTGGCATTTACGCTTAGGTCATATTAACCTTAATAGGATTAAAAGATTGGTAAGTGACGGACCTTTAAGTGACTTAAAGGTTGATGATCTACCAACTTGTGAATCTTGTTTGGAAGGTAAAATGACCAAAAGGACGTTCTCTGCCAAAGGTGCAAGAGCCACTGAATGTTTAGGATTGATACACACTGATGTATGTGGACCTATGAGCATTCAAGCTAGAGGTGGATATGAGTACTTCATCACCTTCACGGATGATTACTCAAGATTTGGTTATGTGTATCTCATGAGACATAAGTCGGATGCTTTTGACATGTTCAAAGCATTCAAAGCTGAAGTGGAAAATCAGCTTGAGAAACACATAAAAATCTTGAGATCTGATCGTGGTGGAGAATATCTATCTGGTGAGTTTCAGCAATATCTTATTGATAATGGGATAGTTTCTCAGTTTTCTGCACCAGGTACACCTCAACAGAATGGGGTAGCAGAAAGGAGAAATAGAACTCTTTTGGATATGGTTAGGTCTATGTTGAGTTATTCAACACTTCCTATTTCTTTTTGGGGATATGCTTTACAAACTGCTATATACATTCTAAACGATGTACCATCTAAGTCTGTTCCTAAAACACCGCATGAGTTGTGGACTGGGCGCAAGCCTAGTTTACAACACTTAAGGATATTTGGTTGTCCTGCGCATGTGTTAAAAGGAAAGACAGAAAAGATGGAGTCCCGTTCAGAAACATGTATATTTGTAGGGTATCCAAAAGAAACTAAAGGATATTATTTCTATAGTCCTTCAGATCTTAAAGTATTTGTTTCGACAAATGCTAAATTTCTGGAAAAGGACTATATGAATGATTTTGTGCCTAGAAGTAGAATTGTCCTGAATGAGATGTCAGGAGATACAATTCCACGAGAGGTTGCACAACCTAACCCAATTGTAAGTTCCGATCTAACACAAGATCAACAACCTACCATTCCTCGTCGTAGTGGGAGGGTTAGAACACAACCCGAAAGATACATCGGTCTGGGAGAATCAGTGGAGAATCTCCCGGATGACGATGATCCCTATACGTACAAGGAAGCTATGGAGGATGTTGATAGTCGCCATTGGCAAAAGGCAATGCAATCCGAGATTGAATCTATGTTCGATAACAAAGTCTGGTCCCTTGTAGACTTGCCTAAAGGGATAAAACCCATTGGGTGCAAGTGGGTATACAAGAGGAAAAGAGGTATGGATGGAAAGGTGGAAACCTTTAAAGCTAGATTGGTAGCTAAAGGGTATACACAGAAAGAAGGTATCGATTACGAGGAAACCTTCTCTCCTGTGGCCATGCTTAAATCCATTAGGATACTCTTATCCATTGCAGCATCTTTAGATTTAGAGATTTGGCAAATGGACGTCAAGACAGCTTTCCTAAATGGAAGTCTTGACGAAAGCATCTACATGATGCAACCAGAGGGATTCATTGAAAAGGGCCAAGTGGATAAGGTATGCAAGTTGCAGAAATCCATACATGGATTAAAGCAAGCATCCAGATCCTGGAACATAAGGTTTGATCAAGCTGTCAAAGGTTTTGGATTTATTCAGAATCCTGACGAACCTTGTGTATACAAAAGGATTAAAGGCGACAAGTTGGTTTTCCTGATTCTTTATGTTGATGATATACTACTCATTGGAAACGATGTAGGTGTATTGACATCAGTAAAAGAATGGTTAGCAAAACAATTTGATATGAAGGACTTAGGAGAAGCAAGTTTTATTCTAGGTATCCAAGTAATAAGGGATAGAAAGAATAGAACGATTGCATTATCCCAAGCTTCATACATAGACAAAATCTTGTCTAGGTTTTCCATGCAGGATTCCAAGAAAGGTATGTTACCTTTCAGACATGGAATCAAGCTTTCTAAGGAACAAGTTCCTAAGAATGAGCATGAAGAGCAATTCATGAGTAGAGTTCCATATGCCTCGGCAGTTGGAAGTCTCATGTATGCAATGCTCTGTACTAGACCAGATATTTGTTTTGCTGTTGGCATAGTTAGCAGGTTTCAATCGAAACCTGGACCTGATCACTGAACGGTAGTCAAACATATTTTCAAGTATCTTAAGAGAACGAGAGATAATATGCTTGTATACTCTGAAGGGGATTTGGTTCCCGTTGGATATACAGATTCTGATTTCCAATCAGATTCTGACTCTAGAAAATCCACATCAGGGGCTGTGTTTACTATTGGAGGAGGAGCAGTTATATGGAGGAGTATCAAGCAATCTTGTATTGCTGATTCCACCATGGAAGCTAAGTATGTTGCTGCATGCGAAGCTGCCAAAGAGGCTGTTTGGCTCCGCCAATTCTTGATTGACTTAGAAGTGGTTCCTAGTGCGAATAAGCAGATCACTATCTACTGTGACAACAGTGGAGCAGTGGCTAATTCGAAAGAACAAAGAAGTCACAAGAGAGGTAAACACATTGAAAGAAAGTATCATCTTTTAAGGGAGATTGTTCAAAGAGGTGACGTGACGATTACCAAAATCGCGTCAGCAGAAAATCTAGCGGATCCCTTCACAAAGGCTCTACCTCAGAAGAGTTTCGATGGGCATCTAGAGAATATGGGCTTGAGAGATATGACACATTTGCTATAGCGCAAGTGGGAGATTGTTAGGATTATGCTCAATAGCAAGAGTGTAATGTTGTAATTAACAATCTTTTTCATATTAATAAAGTGATTTCTGGTTTAACAAATCGTATAGCATTTATAGTTTGTATTATAATTGTCAAAGTAAATAATCATAAGGTCTAAAGACTATGGGAAAAGAAGAATTGTTCGTACATCTGGATATGTATGTGGTAGACACAATTCTTTAGTTAGTCTTGAATATTGTTCACAACTTAAGTTAAAGGTTGGGCACCTTTATCTTGTTAAAGTTGTAGAATTCTTTTGCTAGCATTTGAGTGGGATCAAATGAGATATGATGAGTCTAAAATCATCGGAGTGTCTTCGAGCAAAAGGATCTAGTGCACTGGGTGCATTGAACTGGATCACAATGAAAAGCTTTATCTAGAACCGTCAATAGATAATAGTCTTTTCATTATCAGGACAATCGGAGAGTCTATCTTAATCCTGAGATAAATGATGGACTTATGGTTGCAAGTGATATCATTTGAGTTATCAATGAGTACGATTATATCGCATAGTCTATCCTCGATAGTTTGGTGATATTCATTTGTTAATCGATAGAGGACTTCATTTATAGATATGGACATCGTGGCTCCATTTAATTAAATGAGAGTATAATATCATCATATGGATGTTTTGAGGTAATTGGATATTAAATCTCAACGTTGAGTTTTCAATAGTATCTATTGAAAACATGGCTTCTGGACAAGTCAAAATATCCAAGTTCAAAACGTGGTAATATGAGTAAATATGGTAACTTGGAGAGTTATAGGCGGTCTATGAACTCTTGGCGATTACTGATATTAATCACGAGGATACACTATCTCCAATATGATTGTCTAGGGTATGAATGAGGAGCATCTTCCTTTTCTATCTTTATTTAAGAGTTCAGTTTTAGCTCTTTAGTGGAATGAGTTAAAATTAATGGATCGGACCTAAGTGAATCATTTGTTGATTGTGATTAGGTTATGTCTATTGAAGCTTAAATTTAGATGGCCCGCCAAGATCCCCAATCCACACGGACTTGCATGGATCACTTGATATATTCTACCGGACCAATTTAAGGGTCCATCTAGAATTGCATTTTGATATATTAAGAATATAATTTGCACATTATTTAAGTAATGGGCTGCTCAATTATATTAATATATTAATGAAAGACATGTGGGCTTGTTTCTTTTAGTAAGAATGGGTCTGGTTCACATGTGGGCTTTTTTATTTAAAGTCCAATGGATTAAATGAAATAGGAAAATAATATTAGGCCCATCTTATATATAAGTGGGGCGGCTAGGTTAAAGTTTTGACCTAAAAATATTATTTTGTTTCATTTGTTTTAATTAAATAAAAATTAATTGATTTATTGATTAATTGTTTAATTAAAGAAACAAATCTTTCCTAAAAGTAAAAGACTTGTTTGATAAGTAAATAAATAAATTAGTATTATTTATTTAATCAAATAAGGCGTCTTTTTTTTAGTCAAATAAAAGAATAAAAATAAAAGAGTTGGATTAGGGTTTGAAGTCTATAAAGTTAAAAAGAATTAGGGTTGAATTTCAGTCACCCTATATAAGTGACATGATGAAATTCGGCCAACCCTAATTAGATACTACATAGAATTCGGCAACCCTAAAGGAAAAAGAAGAAAAATTCGGCCAACCTATATATATGTTCTTATAGGGTTCGGCCACATCAATTAATTGGTGCTTGAGTTTTTATTTTCTTTCTTCTTCTTCTTAATTCTAAGAGAGTTTTTATTCTAGAGAGACAAAAAGGAGTGAAAAATTATTCTTTGATAGTATACAATTGCTTAAACATCAATAAGCTTGTGTATACGATATCGATCTAGGTTCACGCGAGTTTCGATCATAAGATTGTGAACTCAAAAGTGACCGGAATAATTTTGACATTCTTTTGATTGTTTTGTGACTAACAAAGAAAAGAAAGTATTTGTTTGGTCCATTCACAGGTTTGCAATTCAAAGGAAAGGGAGACCACGCTCCTAGGTGATCCACGTTCGTTCTCGGATTGAAGGTCTTGCGGATTACCATCGACGTAAGTCAATCGGATCACGCGACAAGAGGTAATTTACTTTTGTTGATATATATGCATGTTTATTGATTAAAAGGGTTTAAGGTTCATAAAGGAAAAATTTTAAAAGTCACTAAATCGTCATTAGTATCGCTTCCGCTGCGTGTAACACTTTTATTTGTTTACTTTTTCCCTACAGAATCATCAACTAAAAACACCTCCTCCCCATGGTTACTATACTTGAGCCTATTATCATCATAGACAACATTTGATGATTTCATGACGATCCGAGTCTTCAAATTGAAAACTCTATAGGCTATACTATTTAAGGCATAGCCAATAAAGATACCTTCATCACTCTTAGTATCAAACTTGCCAAGTTGATTACGATCATTTAAAATGTAGCACTTGCTTTCAAAAGTGTGGAAGTAGCTAACATTTGGCTTCCTATCTCTCTATAACTCATAGGAGGTTTGCCTACTACCGGACCTTAGGAACACTTTATTTCTTATATAGTAAAACGTGTTGACCGCTTCGGCCCAAAGGTTCCTAGGGACATTATTGCTAAGCAACATGACACGAGTCATCTCTTGAAGGACCCTATTCTTTATCTCAACAACTCCATTTTGTTGAGGTGTCTTAAGAGCCGAAAACTCATGGAAGATGCCTAAGATATTGCAATAGCTATCAAAGATGGCATTCTCAAACTCCCTCCCATGGTCCCTTCTAATTTGTTTAATGCTTTTAATGTTAGAGTCTTTTTCATTTTGAAGTTCAATGCAAAACTTATGAAAAGTTTCGGATTTTTCTCTAAGAAAATATGTCCATGTGAACCTATAGAAATCATCTACACAAACAAAAATGTATCTCTTTCCACCTAAACTCTGAGTTTGCATGCGACCCATAAGATCCATATGGAGAAGCTCTAGGGGGTCATTGGTGGAGAGATACTTGCCCTTCTTGTGCATGCTTTTGGTTTATTTTCCTTGTTGGCAAGGTCCGCAAACACCATTGACTTTTTTCCCAAGCTTGGGAAGGCCACGCATAACATTGAATTTATCTAAGATTCGTAAATCCCGATAGTTCTTGTGGTCAAGTCTTTCATACCACAACTCAATTTGCTCATCCTTGGACATATTACAAGAGACAACTCTAGCCTCAAGACAATAACAATTGTCGCTTGATCTCATACCTTTCAAAAAGGTTTGTCCAACGGGCTTTAGGATTGATCTCATATCTTTATTAAACAAGACGGAAAATCCTTCATCACTAAGTTAAGAAATGCTTATTAAATTGGCTTTCAAGCCATCAACATATATAGCATTGGACAAGGAGGGTAATCCGGGAATGGAAATGGTTCATTTCCCTACAACTCTCTTTTTTGATCCATCACCAAAGGTGACATATCCTCCTTCCTCCATAACAAGAGTCTCGAAGAAACTCTTGTTTCCCGTCATGTGCCTAGAGCACCAACTATCTAAATACAAAAAATTAGAAGAATTTGCCTTCAAGGTAATTTGTGAAACATTGCAAAAGTATTCATCTCTTCTAATCCACCTAGGTGAAACACTTTTCTTCCTAGTGGTCAATGTTACTTAGGCTCTAGAAGTCCTAGGATCATGCACATTATAATTATCCTTATTAGGAACATGTAACTTGGCTCTAGCTTTTTTCTTTTCAATCATTCATTTAACTCTACACATATTAATATAATGAAAGAAATTTGGTCTAACATGACCATCAATACCACAAAAATAACATGTAGGAATGTAGTTAGCAATCATACTATGTCCTGGAATATGCATAGGAGCCTTCTCTTGTCTTTGTGGTTGTCTTGGTTTTTGGATAGGATCTCTCCTTCTTTGTTGTTGACCAAGACTAGATTGCTTCCTAGGTTGAGCATGCATGATTGGTTTCTTTCTCTTTTGAGCCATTTGTTGAGGAAAGTTAGCTTGAGGAGCTCTTGAGGGTTAAGCTTAAGGTTGTCTTCTTAGAGCCACCTTCACTTGTGCACTATGTGAACATTGTCTTAGATCAATCTTCTTCCTAGGAGTTTGCATCGATGAGGCTTCTTTGTAGCTTAAGCTCTTAACAAATACGATCTTGTTGGGAGTGGAGGTCTCCTTGCCATCTTCAAATCCAAAACCTCTCTTATCACAAGGACTCTTTCCAACACCAAGCATGTGGTCAAGCTTCTTACTGCTAGAGGCCATTCTAGTCATTGACCCTTTAGCTTCTTCAAGCTCCCTCTTCAAACCTTCTTCATTCCTCATAGACAAAGCTAGCTCATCTCTTAGTTTATCAACATTCTTCTTGGATCTCATCACTTGTTCACTTAAGTGATCAACTTGTGTTGAGAGATCTAGGTTTTCTTCCATCAATCTCCTAATTTCTCTCTTGTTCTTTTACCTTGAACTCTCAAACTTGACTATGTAGCCTTAGAGATCCATCCTATCCACATTTCCATTTGTTGATTGAGATGAAGAGCCATCATCACTTAAGTCAATTTCCTCTTGACTCTCATCCTCTTTTTCACTAACACCTTTGCTCTTGTAGGAGGAGGCAAAGACTATGAAGTTAGCCATGAGTTCTTCATCATCTGAAGACTCATCTCTCTCATCGGAGTCATCACTTCCACTCTAAGTGGCCGCCATCACTCTCTCTTTCTTGTCCTTCAAATTTCCACAATCGGGAGTGATGTGTCCTATGCCACCACACTCAAAGCATTGGATCCCTTTCCTTTCACTTATCTCTTGCCTAGGCTCAAACCTATTGAAGGGAGTCTTTTTCTTCAAGTCTTGGCCTTTACAACCAAAACCCTTCTTCTCAGTCTTGAAAAATTTCTTGAACCTTCTCCTCAAAAAGGCCATGTCTTCGTCCTAGTCATCTTTCTCCTCCTTCTCAACCTTGAAGGCTTTCAAAGCAATTCCCTTTTGCTTTTTAGAAGGTGTGGAGGTAGGACCCTTCCTAGACTCATAAGCTAGAAGTCTCCCAATCACCTTACTCAGCTTTACATCCTTGTAGGTTCTATTCTCCTTTAAAGTCGTTACCTTGGACTCAAACCTTTCAGGGAGAGATCTCATAATCTTTTGCTTAATTCTCCTATTTGAATATGGGTCACCAAGTTAATGACTTTGGTGGACAATGTCCATCAACTTGATCTCAAATTCGTTGAAGCACTCATTCTCATCTATCATAAGCATCTCGAATTGAGTTTGGAGAATTTGAAGCTTAGAGTCTTTAACCACTTTAGTTCCCTCATGTGCAACCTCTTGGATGTCCCTCGCCTCTTTCGTGATCCTTGTGTTTGAACTAATTTATATTTATTCTCATCCATTGCACATAGGATAACATGCATTACCTTCCTATTCCATTTCGATGCCTCAAACTCTTGTGCATTCCATTGAGCCTTAGGCTTGAGTACATCCTCTCCTCCACCCGTAAGAGTCATCATTGGTGATGTGTAGCAGTCTTCAACCGTATTCCAAGCCCGGTCATGGATTTGGCATATGTACGATTCCATCTTGCCTTTTTAAGAGGTATAATTTAATCCAGTGAGAAGTAGAGGTCTCGTGCTAGATGCACCTTCGTTGCCACCATCGTTTCCACCACCGTTTCCACTCATAGTATGTATGAATGAATGAAATGAATGGAAATGTATGAATGATAAAAAATCACACAAAATGCAAAATACACCAAAATGAGCAAAGGATTACCTAAGTATCTAGGAACTTGCTCTGATACCAATTGAAACTAATAATGCACGGTGTGTAAAAAACTATCTAGAAGGGGGATGAAGAGATTTTAACACTTTTTACCAATTTTTGTGATTAGTCAATGTTACGAAAATACCCCAATCTAGTTAAAGTAACAAATCAAGTGTAAAGTGTGGAATTTAAATAACACTTGATTTTTACATGGAAACCTTCAGCAAGAAAAAACCACGGGCTGTTATGTGTGCCGCACACGAACCTCAAATCCATTTATTGCAATTATATTTACAACCTAGGTTGACCTCAACCTCTCACGGTATATAATCCGCCACTACTACCGACAGACCTATAAAAGTGAACCTAGTCCAACTTGCTTGCACCACTCACCGGTAATCACAAGACTAACTTCTCAATGAAGAGAATAAACAACCTAATTTGAATAACATGATATTCAAAGAGCAAATAATGCTAGGTTACACTAAATGCCTATCTAGGATGAAAGATGATAATAATCACAATCCTAGATATCAATCTTTGTTATATGACATGTCATAAAACATAGCTATTAAAGATTAAACAATCCTAATAATAGCTATCAAAATACAACTCTCAAACAATTAAGACAAATATCTCAATCTTGTCAACAAAATATGTTCTATAACCATACAACTGATAAATAAGATTGCTTGTTACGAAAGACACAAAATATGTAAGATATTAGTGACTAACTTATTATGCTAAGTGTGTTGAATAAAAACCAAGCATAGATGGCACCTATAAGATCATGGATGATGCTAGATGATGTTGTAGGGAAAAAATAAACAAATAAAAGTGTTACACGCAGCGGAAGCGATACTAAAGACGATTTAGTGACTTTTAAAATTTTTCCTTTATGAACCTTAAACCCTTTTAATCAATAAACATGCATATATATCAACAAAAGTAAATTACCTCTTGTCGCGTGATCCGATTGACTTACGTCGATGGTAATCCGCAAGACCTTCAATCCGAGCACGAACGTGGATCACCTAGGAGCGTGGTCTCCCTTTCCTTTGAATTGCAAACCTGTGAATGGACCAAACAAATACTTTCTTTTCTTTGTTAGTCACAAAACAATCAAAAGAATGTCAAAATTATTCCGGTCACTTTTGAGTTCACAATCTTATGATCGAAACTCGCGTGAACCTAGATCGATATCGTATACACAAGCTTATTGATGTTTAAGCAATTGTATACTATCAAAGAATCACTCCTTTTTGTCTCTCTAGAATAAAAACTCTCTTAGAATTAAGAAGAAGAAGAAAGAAAATAAAAACTCAAGCACCAATTGATTGATGTGGCCGAACCCTATAAGAACATATATATAGGTTGGCCGAATTTTTCTTCTTTTTCCTTTAGGGTTGCCGAATTCTATGTAGTATCTAAAATAGGGTCGGCCGAATTTCATCATGTCACTTATATAGGGTGACTAAAATTCAACCCTAATTCTTTTTAACTTTATAGACTTCAAACCCTAATCCAACTCTTTTATTTTTATTCTTTTATTTGACTAAATAAAAAAAAGACTCCTTATTTGATTAAATAAATAATACTAATTTATTTATTTACTTATCAAACAAGTCTTTTACTTTTAGGAAAGATTTGTTTCTTTAATTAAACAATTAATCAATAAATCAATTAATTCTTATTTAATTAAAACAAATGAAACAAAATAATATTTTTAGGTCAAAACCTTAACCTAGCCGCCCCACTTATATATAAGATGGGCCTAATATTATTTTCCTATTTCATTTAATCCATTGGACTTTAAATAAAAAAGCCCACATGTGAACCAGACCCATTCTTACTAAAAGAAACAAGCCCACATGTCTTTCATTAATATATTAATATAATTGAGCAGCCCATTACTTAAATAATGTGCAAATTATATTCTTAATATATTAAATGCAATTCTAGATGGACCCTTAAATTGGTCCGGTAGAATATATCAAGTGATCCATGCAAGTCCGTGTGGATTGGGGATCTTGGCATGCCATCTAAATTTAAGCTTCAATAGACATAACCTAATCACAATCAACAAATGATTCACTTAGGTCCGATCCATTAATTTTAACTCATTCCACTAAAGAGCTAAAACTGAACTCTTAAATAAAGATAGAAAAGGAAGATGCTCCTCATTCATACCCTAGACAATCATATTGGAGATAGTGTATCCTCGTGATTAATATCAGTAATCGCCAAGAGTTCATAGACCGCCTATAACTCTCCAAGTTACCATATTTACTCATATGACCACGTTTTGAACTTGGATATTTTGACTTGTCCAGAAGCCATGTTTTCAATAGACACTATTGAAAACTCAACGTTGAGATTTAATATCCAATTACCTCAAAACATCCATATGATGATATTATACTCTCATTTAATTAAATGGAGCCACGATGTCCATATCTATAAATGAAGTCCTCTATCGATTAACAAATGAATATCACCAAACTATCGAGGATAGACTATGCGATATAATTGACTCATTGATAACTCAAATGATATCACTTGCAACCATAAGTCCATCATTTATCTCAGGATTAAGATAGACTCTCCGATTGTCCTGATAATGAAAAGACTATTATCTATTGACGGTTCTAGATAAAGCTTTTCATTGTGATCCAGTTCAATGCACCCAGTGCACTAGATCCTTTTGCTCGAAGACACTCCGATGATTTTAGACTCATCATATCTCATTTGATCCCACTCAAATGCTAGCAAAAGAATTCTACAACTTTAACAAGATAAAGGTGCCCAACCTTTAACTTAAGTTGTGAACAATATTCAAGACTAACTAAAGAATTGTGTCTACCACATACATATCCAGATGTACGAACAATTCTTCTTTTCCCATAGTCTTTAGACCTTATGATTATTTACTTTGACAATTATAATACAAACTATAAATGCTATACGATTTGTTAAACCAGAAATCACTTTATTAATATGAAAAAGATTGTTAATTACAACATTACACTCTTGCTATTGAGCATAATCCTAACAGATGTTTGATGCACATGGATATGTGTTTGAGTAATCAAAGGAGAGTTCTTTAGTTATTTTTTTTCCTTGGAAAAATGCTAAGTCAAAAATATGATTTGGACACTCTTAAAATTGACCTAAAACAAAATAGGCATATGTATAGTGTGTCAAAATGAAGTAACACCGTTTTGGTTATTTTTTCAAAATTATGCCTTGATCACCCTACACCTGTTTTACATAGGGCTGTTCACTTCGAAAATGAAGAACAATTTCTTCGTGACCTCTCTATACAAGGGGGTGGAAATTAGGCGAACGAGGGGCAGTTGCTCTTGGGGTTTTTAAGGGCGAACTAAGGGCGACTTTTAAATCGACCAGTGGCACTACTCTATGTAGGGCGGTCGTAGAGCAATCAAGAGCAAATTTGCTCAATGCCCATTATAGGTGCTACTCGTAGGGCGGTTATACAACGCCCTCTACAAAAAATGATGCAACCTAAGTCTAATCATGACATGGCATGGCATTTAACACACAAGATGCAATCAAATTAAACATGCAAGAAGAGATATTAATAAACATTAATGTACACAAAATAAAGACACACAACATACAAGAATAAGAATTATGCATGTGTTATGAGTGTGTGCAACTACATCTCTTCAAAGCAAGTAAGCACTTAGAAATTTACCTTTGGTGCTTCTTCTCTTGAGGTCTTGAGAGGGCCTTGGTTATGCAAAGCATCAACCATCAAATGCCTAAGCTACCCTTACATCAAACCCCACTTGTGGATTGTCACCGAAATAAGCTAATCAAATTTGAGGAACTTACAATCTCCCCCTATGGGTATTTTGTGACAAAACCACCACTTACATTGATCCTCACAGCATAATTGAAACAAAAGGTCAACAATGATATTCTATATTACAAAGAGATATATAAAAGTAAAACTTCAAGTCTTTAATCTCTTGTAGAACTATCAATCCTTTAAAACAAAAAGATTACACTTTCCAAAACAAGTGTATTGTGAGGTAATCATGTGAAGATAAAACAAGCATTTGCATTAAAGAATTTTTTCATTAAAGAAAACATGAAACATCATGCAATGAAAGTGCAATACAATACTCCCCGTTAACGGGTTACTCCCCGTTAGTATGCAATCTCCCCAACATTCAAAATTTTACTATTAAAATTAGCATTTTTTTTAAACAGATTATTTATAAAAGAGCCAAAGAAGGTCAAAACAAGAGAACATAACAAACTGACCAACCACCAAGAAGAAAGCAACGAGACATAATAAGAACGAAGAAAAAGAAAAAGAAAAAAAAAACGCCACCCAACAAAAGTGAGAACCAAGCAAAACAAACTGCCTCGCATAGCAAAAACAGAAACAAACGAAAACAGAGCGAAAACCACCAAACAGAACAACAAAGAGAAAACGAGCCACCTTAGAAAACATTCCACTCCATTCTATCCCCACACTCAGCAGAGCCCAAGAGAAGCTATGCCTTTATTCTGCATTTTGCCGACCGTAACCCACCTAGAACTTCCGCCTCAAGTAGCCTAACATCCTGCTGTTCTATGATCCGTTGACCTTTTTTCTTTCCATGCCTTTTCATTATATTTGGTGATAGGAACAATAGCAACGTGATAAAAAGAGTTGTATTTAGGGTTCAATTTGTTAATTGAAGACAGAGAGAGGCTACATGTCTTTTGAAGTTAAAAAAGAGTAAAAAAAATTAATAATATTTCGGCTTTGCATTGGAAATTGTTTTTATATTAAATTTCAGGGTTGTGCAATTGTTACACATGGCTATGTTTTAAATTCAGACTAACCCTTGTCAACTGAAACGACCAATAGAAAGGAAACATTTTATATAGTCGAATATGAAGAGTTTGAAGTCAACAGATCCCTAATCAGTATCAATTAGTACAATCTATACAGGTTGTGCATACGTTACACATGGCTATGTTTTAAATTTCGACCAACCCATGTCAACTGAAACGACCAATAGAAAGGAAATATTTTAAAAAGTTGAATATGAGGAGTTTGAAATTAAGAGATCCGTAATCAGTATCAATTAGCACAAAATAATATTGTTTTATTCAAAAAAAGATTCTGATCACATAAAGTTTATAATTGTAGGTTGATATAGTTACACTTAAATAATATACTGACCATCATTACAAAATATGTGACTATGAAAATAATAATGCGTGTAAAGATACTAACTTTGTGATCACATAAAGTTTTCATAATAAGTTTATGATCACATAAAGTTTATAATTTTAGGTTGATATAGTTATACTTAAATAATATACTGATCATCTTTACACAATATGTGACTATCAAAATAATAATGCGAGCAAAGATACTAATTTTGTGATCACAGAAAGTTTTCATACTAAGATTTTGATCACATAAAGTTTATAATTTTAGGTTAATATAGTTATACTTAAATAATATATTTATCATCATTACACAATATATGACTACCAAAATAATAATGCGTGAAAAGATACTAACTTTGTGATCACATAAAGTTTATAATTTTAGGTTGATATAGTTATACTTAAATAATATACTGATCATCATTACATAATATGTGACTATCAAAATAATCAATGTGTGCAAAGATGCTAACTTTGTGATCGCATAAAGTTTTCATACTAAGATTCTGATCACATAAAATTTATAATTTTAGGTTGGTAAAGTTATACTTAAATAATATACTGATCATCTTTACACAATATGTGACTATCAAAATAATAATACACGCATAGATACTATGCTTCTTATCACTGAAAGTTTTCCTAACTATAATAGTAGGTAGATAAGTATGTGATCATACGGTCTATAAGACAAAATAGTTGTAGCAACTCTTACAGAACAATAATTACTTTGATTCTAGTCTAGATGACTTCTTTGGGGTTGCTACCTTTGTGGCGTTTCTTTTATTTGGTTTCCTAACCTTCTCGTTTGGATTAGCACCTTGCACAATGTCCTTGCTCTTCTTCGATATGGGAGATTGCTTTAGGTTGTCGTTGGGTAAACCTTGCACAATGTCCTTGCTCTTCTTCAGTTTGGAAGACTGCTTTAGGTTGTTGTTGGGTTCAACTTGCACAATGTCCTTGCTCTTCTTCATTTTGGAAGCCTGTTTTAGGTTCACGTTGGGTGCATCACTGTTTACAGTGCCTTTTCTCTTTTTTGGTTTTGGAACTTGCTTTAAGTTCTTCTTGGATGCATCATTGTCTAGATTTTCTGTTTGTCTTCTTTGGTTTCAGAACTTGCTTTTAGTTCTCCTTGGCTGTATCACTGTTTATATTTCATTTTTTCTTCTTTGGATTGGGAGCTTCAAGTTAGTTCTCGTCGGATGCAGCAGTCGATATTTTTTTTATTTATTTTTTTTGTTTTTGTTTTGGGGCTTGCTTTACATTCTCGTTGGAAGGACCACTTGGTAGAGGTTCAAAATCAATCATGTGGGTATCACTCACTTATTCAAGTTTCCTTTCCAACTCACCGGCAATGTTTTCATCCTCCATCCACACATTGTCATCTCCTTTATCCTGATTCAGCTGATCCTCCTCAACAGAATCTATGCCTACATGATTATTTTGAAGATATATGGTCAGTGTTATTAAAACAACCGAGCAACTCGTAATGACCTATTATCGTAAAAAAACCCAACGTTATATGGTGCCCAATTATTTGGATAATCAAATGCACCTACGACTATTTTGTTGCCGGGTTCGTTATACATCATTCCTAGAGAACCTGAGTCACCTGACTGGTGACGTGCCTACTCACTTTCTACAATCTCACCATCCTCATTTACAAGCCCACCATCCTGACTATCATCAGAACTACTTCTCTCACTGACTATATCGTTCGTATCGTATGGTTCCCACTTCCATGATGAATTAGACGATTCGTCCATGGGTGTCTTAGAAGTCACCACATCTGGTTTCTGCAAACATTGACCAAAATACATAACAGGCAAACAAGATCAATTCATGTTGTAAACAATACTGGTAATTATAAATAACTTATAGATACAAATCACCCTACCAGAGCAGTAGTGGTTTTGAGCTTATCAACTTGGCCCTTCATGATAACTTGGGTCATCCCAAAAATCATAGACAGTAGCTCTTTCACTTGGGCAACGAGAACCTATATAACAAAAAGCTATGTTATATACTAAACTACCTAAAACAAATGTCCAAATATAATTTCATAAGAAAAAGAGCAACTAAACAACTCACAAATTTTATGTGTTCAGGCACCGGTATGTAGGGATAGTCTTTGGGCATCTGCAGTAATTGGCATGTTAATCTGTTCTCATTATGTCACATGAGTGGGAGTTGCCATGGTATAAAATCAACAAGGTTGATGGAATTAGGTTGAAGTTCATCCTACTCATATTTAAATACAATAAAATAAGAACAGTTTCAATGTTTATTAAAACAAAGTCCATTACTATTATTTATCCCATGTATTTCTAGTCAAAAAAATGGTTATTCAACAAATTCGAATGAACTTACCTCCTCAACAAGGTAACTTGTGAATTTTATGTGTCGCCTTACGAACTCTTTGTACCTTTCTAGACCACCATCAGTCTCCAAGAAATTGTTTGCATCAAAGCCCCTTAACCCTAACTTGGCCTCATCCTTTTTAATCGGATAGTCCCCAAGCATGGATGTTGGTGGGAGTTTGGGAACACGTGATGAACTTAATCCCAAGCTTTGCACAATCACACACTCTCCCAAGTACCATGCATAGTGGTGTCAAAATATGACGGGCTTGGTAGGCCCGGCACGGCCCGCCTGTTTTGTGGGCCAGGCAAGGCACGGCCCCCATGCCTTACATGTGCCGTGTCTAGAAATACGACCTACCATACCGGTCCGGCCCGGCCCACCAGGCTGACCGCTGGGCCTGAATATTTTTTTTTACCGTCAACAACTTAACAACATTTTTTAATACTTTTTTTTGAATTTTTTGACTGTTGCTAACGCCAGCAAACAGTCAAACTTTTTTAAATGGCTGAAAATTACAATTTGCCTCCTCATATCTTCTAGTTTATATTTTTACCCACATTTCAAATTTTACTATAAATACCCCCACCCATTCCAATTTCCTTACACGTTCTCTCAATCTCTCATTCTCTCCATTACTCTCTCTAATCTCTATACTCTACACCATTTAATATTTTCATAATTTCATTCTTTCTCTCTCTCTCTCTAATCTTTACACTACTAATCTATTATTCTAATACTATATTACTAATTTACTATTTTTCCCAATGGCCTTAACATGGACAATGATGATTTTGATCTTTCCGAACCGACCAAACCGACAACGGAGCCTTCCGCCTCCATACCGACATCACATCCCAAAGCCAAAAAGTTGACATTTTTTGTATGGAAGTGTTTTGACAATGAAGAAATACCAAACCTAGATGGTAAGGTTCCAACAAAATATCGCTGTAAGTTTTGTAAACTCTTATATACCATTTCTAAGTCAAGAACTGGTCATTTGAAAAGGCATATGGACAAATGCACGGCTCGACATGGACAGGTAGACACTATAACACAAACATAACTACAACGAAACCCAGACAGGCCCGTTACGACTCCGCATATGCTAGAGATTGCACTTTTTTTCCCTTACCAAGTTTTTATCCCACTAGGCTTTGCTTGGTAAGGTTTTTAATTAGGCAACCATGTAATACTGAAAATCCAAAATAAATAAATAATTCTTCATTTCAAATTTTCGTAATTTCATTTATTTTTTATTTTCCTTAATATTTTATCTTTATTTATTCTTTGAATTATTTTATTAAATAAAATAATAAATCTATCTATTTTCTACATTTTTTTTATTACACTAAAATGATAAATAAGATAGACAAATTACAATATAAATTACATAATTTAAATTGTTTAAACAATATTATAATTTATTACAATTGAATTAAAATATTTAAATTATAAAAAAAAAAAATTAAAAATTGTTGGCCTGTGTGCCGGCCCGGCCTGGCCTGCCGGTATGGCACATGAGGCATGTGCCGGGTCTCTTGTTTCTGAAACAGACCAGGGCTGGCTAGGGATGTGTCGTGCCAGACCGAGCCCGTTTTCAAAAACAGGCTCCTTCGGCCCGCCACAAATGGGATGTGCCGGCCCACATTGCCACCACTAACCATGCTTACCCGTATAGGCCATCTATAAGAATCCTACTCTTTGTGGACTGAGAAGATTGCCTTACATAAGTCAGCAGTAGGTCATCGAATTTTCCCCACGGGTGCATGTTTACCTGAAACTAAAAGGTAGGGAGAATCCCATTAGTGTTAAAAGCATTGCTTACATCCTTCCTTCTCAGCTTCCTTAATGTATCCCTTAGCTAAATGTCATTAACTTTCTTACTGAATGTACCCTATGTCATTGTTGCATGACAAATCCTTCCATTTCCCAAGTGGTTCATACATTTTGCAATAGGTTTTATGTACTCATAAGCCTAAACCTGTGTAACACCCACCACAAAACAATATGTTTACTGTTAAAATACCATAAACAAACATTGTTTAACACCTGTTAATCTAAAATTATAATTACTAATCATCACCTCCTAGGCCCTCCAATAACCACCAATGCTATGATTCCCTCGAACCACAGCATCCATGTTTTTATACAAGCAAGAAAGACCAGCCCCACCCCAATTGTTCAAAGTAATGGAAGGCAAGTCTTTTAAGTTTGGCATGTAATATAGGTATGCTACCCTAGCTTTGTCGCACAATAAAGTGCTACAAAGCAATGCAAGTGTGAATACCCTAGTTACTATTTCAACATTTTCCCCCTACATTTTGTTCCTCCTGAATCCTCTATAAGCTTCATAAAGTTATGAAAAGTTAAAGTGCTACAAAGCAATGCAAGTGTGAATACCCTAGTTACTATTTCAACATTTTCCCCCTACATTTTGTTCCTCCTGAATCCTCTATAAGCTTCATAAAGTTATGAAAAGTTACCCTCTTCTTGATGATATCGACCATAAGCTCTCCAAACCATCGAATAAGCTCATCTCTCTTCTTATGAGCATCCATGTCGTACTCTAGTGGCTTTCTAGAAACCAGTAAGTCTGTAATTGAGCAGAAATCCGATAGGGTCTTCGTCAACTCCCCAAATTTATTAAAGTTAAATGTGTGGGTCATATCCCACCAATGGTCTACCAACGCCCTCAATACTGCTCTCTTTCTGTTATTGAATTCACCCCCTAAAACATTGACAAATTCACTGAAACCAGCATCTGAAACCTTCACCTCCATGGCATCGGGCAATTCATCATACCATGATTTGTAAAAAGACTGGTTTCCGCATCACCTTATCCTCTCCTGAATAGGCTGCACTTACAAATCATGATTACAAATATAAATAGAAAATTACTTGAACATATATTCTTACAGTAATAGGCTTATATTAATCGCGACATGTAATAACTGTAAATAAAGAATATGCTTGTGTACATTAACCAAAACGTGTTCGTTCTTATCCACATGGATATGATTCTTCATATCATTCGGAGTTCTTCACGGTTTCCATTTTGTTGGCCGTAACCCACCCATAACTTCCACCTCAGGCAGCCCGTCATCCTGCTGTTCTGTGATCCCTTGACGCTTTTTCTTTCGATGCTTTTTCATTATATTAAATATGAAATCCCTACAAAACACTAATATAAGCTATAATGGTATTCATCTGGTTAATAGGTAACAGTTAAAGAATAAGAGATATCAACAAATAGTTAAGAACAAGAGAGGAAAAGTTGAAAGGATCGAGTTCTTCTTAATTGCAACTTCAACAAACAGAATCCAAAATCATTATGCTTAAACATCAATTATCACTACAAACCTACCAAGATACAAACAGGGTGCAAAACCATTACAAAAATAGAATTTATCACTGCAAACCTTTATACTGCAAAATCATTGAACAAACATAAAATGTAAAACCTGTTACCAAAATCACTATAAACCTGAATGTAAGTTCCTCAAGTTTGATTGGCTTATTTTGGTGACAAATCATATTTAGGGTTTGTGATGTAAGGGTAGCTTAGGCTTTTAGTGGTTGGTGATCAAGCTCAACAAAGGGTCACTTAAGACCTCAAGATGATAAGCACTTCAAGGTAAAACACTTGTGCTTAATTGCATTGAAGAGATCTAGTTGCACACACACACATCTCATGAATATCTATACTTATTGTATATTATGTGTTTTATGTATGTCCATTCATGTTCTTGAACTCTCTTCTTCCATGTTTTATTGATTGCATCTTGTTTGTCAAATGCCATGTCATATTAAACTCTAGGATGCAAATTATAGTTTGGGCACTGTATACCCGCTGTTGGGTCGCCTTATGTACAACACCTATAAAGGGCATTAAGCAAATTTGCTATTACCCGATGTACAATCATTGTACGTACAGTGGGGCACCTGATAGAATTTCCCATCACTGTTCAACTACTCAACATAGAGCCGGTGAACAGCGGCTCACAAAAATCCGAGAGCACTCGCATCTGGGTCACCCCATTCTCCCTCTTGTGTAGATCTGTTTATGAAGAACATTGAAATTCCCTTAAGCAATACAGTGTAATATATGCCTAGAAGGAGGGTGTGAATTGGTATAGGCCAAATTCTTCCTAAATCCTTTTTATACTGAACAATGATGTGCACACTTGCTGTGTCTAACAAATAAATTGCTTCAAACAACACAATGTTAAGATACAATTCACAAGTGATACAATCAATGAAAGATATGGAAGATAGTGAAAAGTAAAATAAAACTTGACACAATGTTTTTTACATGGTAAAACCTTTTAGGAGGAGACGTCCACGGGTTGATACCACAACTACCGGTATGCAATTCACTATAACGAAAATGAGATGCACACTCAAGGCAATCAACACATGATATCTACCCTAACCTATCAATTCCTAGTCTACCCTCGAGTCTAGTGAATCACTTAGCCTACTTCCTATCCAAGATGTGTCCTACACCTCCACGAAACAACTTCTTATCCAAAATACTCATATATTTAGAAAGCTTTCTTGCTTATCTATCCGGATCCCCTTGATCCTAAATAAGACTTTTTGCTTAGTTATTCAAATCCCATTGATCCTAACTAAGACTTCACGCTTGACTATCTGGACCACATGTCCTAGCCATGACTTCTTGCTCTAAATAAAGGTTCACTCACTTTGAAAGAGACTTCAACCATTTGCAAGGCAAAATGATCTAAGTGATGCAAATGATGCAAACATAATCAAACAGAGAAAGTTGATCATACAAACTCTATGAACATGCTAGTGATACCTAGATTATGCTATCAACACACAATCATAAAGTTATCTAGAAATAAAAGCATGTGAATCAATAAGAACTCGATTAAAATATTTAAAAATCACACTAAAAAAATCCTAGTTCTAAGATCCTGAAATCAAACCTAGAAATAATCATGAAGCACATCATACAAGTCATTTCTAAAATCAATTTCAAATAATCAAGTTTAACTAAAAGATATTCAAAAATTATCACAAAGCTAAAACTTAACAATCAATCATTTAGACAAACCTAGAATGTGAATTTACATCATCCTTAACACATTTAATCTATCAAATAGGAAGATTAAATGAAATGATCAAAAGAGAAAGTAAGAAGAAGATGTTTCACCTACAAATGATGAACCTTTGACTGAAATCTGCTCACTATGAAAACGCACGAAATTATTTGGTTCTAGAAATGCTTAGGATTTGTTCCTCTCTTCAAGACCAATATTTTTGGCCTTTGAATCACTTGAGTTGGAGTTGAAATAAGAGAGTTATGATCAAAACAAATCATCAAAAACTTGAAGAAAATTTCTGCTCAATCTTTTTTTAATTATTTCTTCACACAAATTTGGAGAGAATGTGGACGATATTTAAAAAAGAGAAGGAGGGACATTTGATGGCCAGTCAAAAGAGGCCACACCTCCCATCCCTTTGAGAGGCATGTGAGCTTCGTGGAGCAGAGGGGTGTTGAGGCTGTGAGTCTCAAGGGCCTGTCACGTGAGGTTCCTCCAATGGCCTTTGGCCATTGCCTACCTCTCTCACGCTTCTCTCGCGTTCTTCAGCCGTATTCGAGCGTCTAAACTCCGAATTCGAATCCATTTTTGGGTTACAACTCGTAACTCCCTTACATAAAAGGATGACCACAAAACTTTGCAAAATGATTGTGAATTCAACTCGATACACGATGAGGAAGACAACACAATGTATGAGAACATAATGTAGCGTAGCTTACTAGTTTGGACTCGAAACCTAATGAGTGAGTAACTGAAATGACCAGAACTCAATAAAGAATCATATGAGATCATGTTCAAGTCCAAAATCAATACAAAAACAAAACAAAACAAAAACACAAAGTCACACAAGTATGCTATTTCCTAGAGATAGTCCTTGAACATGCAATTTCATAATGTTTGTCAATATGAGTTCAATGCATATGCATACTTGAATGAGTGTGTGAATGTTATACCAAATATAGCATAACGATGTAGGGACACACAAGAATGAATTATGTGTGTGTGTGTGTGCGCTTACACCTTGCAAGAGAAAGAAGTGTCTTGATACCTTAGTATCTAAGAATGTGCTTTTCCTCTTGAAGACGATATTTGTGTGAGGTTGTTGTTCTCCTTTGAAGCTTGTTTTCACCAAGAATCACCAAAACAACTACCCAATACAGATAAAGAGAGTATTGCAATCAAATCAAGCCAACACAAATCTAAAACCTAACAATCTCCCCTTTTGGCTATTTCATGGCAAAAACCATATCTTTACCATTCAATTTAACTCCCCCCTTTTGGCTATTTCATGGAAAAAACCTTATCCTTACCATACAATTTAACTCCAATAAACACTTAATTGATAGCATTCTCTCATCCTCATAATACAAAGAGATCCCTAGACTAAAATATCTTCATGTCTTTATAAGTCTTTAAGAATCCCTCTTGATCTTTAAAGTACCTATGAGAGAAATAGCAAACCAAGTAAAAGATCTTCTCTAAAGAAGAATTGTGAGATATATTCACATACACAAAATAACAAATTTCCTTATCTCAAACAAAAAATGCATTATCACTAGCAAATGAATGTTAATCATTAAAGCTCTCCTTAAGTCCCTTAACATTATCAAGCAAGAATTCATTTCTTCTCTCCCTTAAGACAAAAATTCTCCCCCCTTAAGACAAAGTCTCCATTAAAGCACAAAGAGATACACTTCTCACACATTTGGAACATTTTTCCACATATGGTGAGGTATACATTTTTGTTGAAACGGTGCAAAATGTCACCTTTTCAAACTCATTTGGTGATATTGTCAGTGGTTTAATAAGTTAAGTTTAAAAGGCACCTATTATGGTGAACTACCAAAATTGCCCTTAGATAATCAGTTATGTTATTCTCTTTGTACTTTTCTCTCTTCACACTTCTAACAAAAACGACTCTCTCTCTTTGATCTTTTCTCTCTCTCTCTCTCTCTCTATCTATCTATCTACAAATAAAAGTTCAAGATTTGTCGTTGCCTCGAGTTTCATCTTCAACTTATAAAATAAGGTAATATTTCTTGAACTTTCTTCTGTTGATTTGTTCACATTTTGTAAACCAGCCATTGTGAGAATTTTTGGATCTCCGATCCTTTCATGTGATGCCCGAGCCTTTTCATATGTTTCCCGTGCCTTTTCATGTGTTACCCGAGTCTCTTCATGTGTTCACTATCCGAGCCTTTTCATGTGTTTCCCGTGCCTTTTCATATGTTCACTATCCGAGCCTTTTCATGTGTTTCCCACACCTTTTCATGTCTTCACTATCCGAGCTTTTTCATGTGTTCCCGTGCCTTTTCATATGTTGCCCGTGCATTTTCATGTGTTCACTATCTGAGCCTTTTCATGTGTTTCCCGTGCCTTTTCATGTGTTCACTATCCGAGCCTTTTCATGTGTTTCCTGTGCCTTTTCATGTGTTTCCCATGCCTTTTCATGTCTTCACTATCCGAGCTTTTTCATGTGTTTCCCGTGCCTTTTCATGTATTGCCCGTGCATTTTCATGTCTTCACTATCCGAGCCTTTTCATATGTCTCCCGTGCCTTTTCATGTGTTCACTATCCGAGCCTTTTCATGTGTTTCCCCTGCCTTTTCATGTGTTGCCCATGCCTTTTTCATGTCTTCACTATCCGAGCCTTTTCATATGTTTTCCGTGCCTGTTCATGTGTTACCCGTGCCTTTTCATGTCTTCACTATCCGAGCATTTTCATGTGTTACTCGTGCCTTTTCATTCACTATCCGAGCCTTTTGAAGAATTTTTCGAGCCTTTTTATGTCTTCCCCGAGCCTTTTTCATTCACTATCCGTGTCTTTTGAAGACTTGTCCGAGCCTATTGATGTGATTTACCCGAGCCTTTTAAAGAATTCTATGAGCCTTTTCATGTCTTCTCCGAGACTTTTCAATATCCTCACCATAGCCTTTGTAAATGTAATATTTGAAAAAAGTTTGTAGTCCTAAATTTTCATTAATGCTTTGTGATGATTAATTTGATAGCATCATGAATCAGGTTAGAATAATAATATCTTACAACGGTTGATGGGAGCAGTTACCTGACGGAAGTCAGAGGTTTGTTGGATCGGATAACCAGGGAATGTATGTGTCAAAGGGTATGACTTACGAAGAATTGGTGGCGATCGTGCATACCATTGTGAATTATGATGTAAACAAATTCAATATTGATCTGTCATCAATATCAATTGTTCCTGGCAGTACATGTCGCACATTTATAGGGAATGCCAACGATGTGCAGTTTATGCTAGGGGAAGATCGAGTTATCCCTCAAGTATGTGTCAGTGTAACTGAGAGGACAGCTGGAGATGTGATCGGGAATGATATTCCTCCTCTTGAAAATACCTAACCATTAGGATCCTTTAGTGGTAGCAACCAAGTGTTCACCAAAAGAAGTGCCACCGAAGGTGGGGGAAACATGTGTGGTGTCCCACCGGTAGCGGTCGACCATGAAGATTTAGTTAAACCTCAATTTGGTGATGTGTTTGGTTGTCGAAATGAGCAGTACAATGAGCAGAACAATTACCCGAACCCTGAGGTAGATAATGAGGCAAATAATGAATAGGTTAATGATAGGGTTAATGATCTACAAAATGTTGATGAAGACCCTACACATATTGAAACACGAGGTAGACATGTACAAGGAGTTAGTTGCAATCCAATTGATATGCATGGGCCTTCCGATGTCCGGTATAATGTTATAGCATCTACAACGTGGGTTATTCCCGGAGCAGATTCATACTCATTTGGTATTGATACAACTAGCACCTTGGCAGCGCTAGAACCTAGAACTATGATTTATAAAGGTCAATTTTTTTCGAGTAAAAAGGATTTGAAGAGGCTAGTTGGCCATTTTGCAATGCATCATAACTTTGAATGGAAGGTGAAAAGGTCCAATAAGACAACTTTACATCTGGTTTACATCATTGACAACTGTACATGGAAATTAAGAGCGGTGATGAGAGATGAAGGGACATACTTTCAAGTGAGAAGTTTTGTCAATGAACACAGTTGTCCGTTGGAGGAGATTCATTGTCGCCACCGATAAGCTAGTGCAGTCATAATCGGAGAAGTCGTTGCACCTAAACTTCAACAACATGATGGTCGTCTCATGCGTCCCAAGGACGTCATCGCCGATATGAAAACAATGTATGGCATACAAATAATGTACAGTAAGGCACACGATGCCCTACAATATGCATTATCATTGACCTATGGAACGCATGAAAAAGCTTTCCAACTCTTGCCATCTTTTGCATACGTTCTGGAACAGTAAAATCCTGGCACAATCACCGACTTACAGTGCACTAACGATGATAAATTCGTCTACATTTTCATGTCGTTAGGGTCCTCAATTAGAGGTTTTTGAAGGTGTATACGTCCTGTGATTGCAGTTGATGGTACCCATTTGAAGGGAAGATTCGGGGGTATAATGTTTGCGGCAACTGCACAAGATGGAAACGAATAGGTGTATCCTATTGCTTTTGGGTATGGTGACTCAGAAAACAATCTTTCATGGGAGTGGTTTTGGAATGCTTGAAGGGTGCCCTTGGTAATATAGATGATCTGGTTTTCATTTCCGATCTTCATGCAAGCATTGAAGTAGGGATTTCTAAAGTGTTCCCTTATGCAACCCATACCATATGTTGCTGGCATTTTAGTGAAAATATGAAGAAGCAATTCCATAGAAAGGATGTTGCTGACATAATGAATGATGCAGCTAGGTCGTATAGTGAATTAAAGTATAATCGTCACATGGAGGAGTTATGTAAGCTGCACAAGGCTGCATTCGATTATGCTATTGTTGTCGGTCATTACAAATGGTCCCGCGTACACTGTCCCCAAAGAAGGTACAGAGTGATGACCACAAATGTTGCAGAGTGTATATACTCATGCCTAAAATTCGCATGGCAACTGCCATTGATGACGTTGGCAGAGTTCATTAGGAATATGCTAAAAAAGTGGTTTCACTATTGTCATGCAGCTGCACGGTCCATACGTCATCGATCAACCGACGCAGCACATCTTGTGATCCAAAAACGGTTCGAGAAGTGTGATTTTATGACCGTAAATCCAGTTGATTGGAACATATTCTCCATCAGACATAAGGGAAAACAGTGGATGGTTAACTTAGCCCATAAGACTTGCACATGCAACAAATTCCAAATGGACTTTTTTCCATGTTCACATGCACTGGCAGCCGCAAGGTACTTGACAAGTTACAGTTCACACATTATATTACCCAAACGTGAATCTCACTATTTTCATTGTTGCAGGGAGCGACACTTAGATTTCACATCTCTATGTATAAACTACTACAAGAGGGAGACACTTATTGATGCATACTCGGTTCCTATTATGCCTGTTGGCAATCCTTCTTCATGGGTTGTGACATCTAACATCGTAGCGCGTGTGGTTTTAAATCCAAAGTCAAAGAGACAATCAGGTCAGCCGAAGGAGGGTCGACATGCCTCGTCTTTGGAGAGGACAACCACACAGTCGTGTAAAAGATGTGGACAACCAGAACATAATAACAGGAGGTGTTCTAACCCGCCTATGGTTAACGAAGGTCCTAGTAGAATTGTCCCCGAGGAATACCGTCGCAAGTGCAGTATCTGTCATTCAACTAGACACAACAAATAAACATGCCCTGATAAGGAAGGCAATCAAACATAACAAGGCAGTACAAGATGAAGACAAATTGCCACCAGAAGCACCTTGAGGAAAATGTCTCCAAGTTGATGTCTTCTAACATCGTTCAGACTTTGGGAACCATGCTTGATACAGTTGTATTGTTTAAATCGTTAAGCTTTAGTTGTTTATTTTCATTGTATTTTTTAAATCGTGTTGCAACGCACCAAATTGTTCACGCGAGGGTTGGAATTGAAAAAAATTAATTGATTAATGAAAATAATGAATGAATCTGTTATGTATATCAATTACAACTTAGGCAACAACCCATATATACATCATCTATACAACACTGTTGTAAAGTGAGTTGCAATAAACCTTCACAGCCATCTTCTCCCGGATGGTGCCCATATCCTCTTCTTTCCAATCAAACTCCTTCTTGTTTGCCAACAAGTACTCTGCCAATCTCAAAGTATGGGCACCACAGTTACTGCTGCAAATCACCATACGAACAACCATTAGAATGGAATTTAATTAAAACCAAGTGAGATAGAATAAAATGTTGAATCAGTCATACCCCTGATGTTGTTGGGGCAACCCACGGGTTCCGTTCATGATGCTTATCTGGAAGGCTTTCTTCGACAAACTGTATGTCACATCATCCTTCGTTCTGTTAGAGTGAAACTCGTCCTGATGCAACATCGAGGGTATAAACCAATGTAGGCACGTGACCTGCTTATTCCTGTATTCCCATGTAACCTCCTGTCTGAACGGGTCTAACAAGTAGATCTTCCCTTGTGTGAGGTCGACGCTGGCCAGTACCCAATAGTTGCGTCCAAGGTTGCAAGGTATCATAACCACAATGTTAGTGTTTAAACATAGTGTTATGTGTCTAAAATCTAAACATAGTATTAAACACATTGAAACCTTGTAATTTAAACACTCACCCAATCAACCACGTGCCATGGCCGGTTTCTTGACGGGACTAATCCTCGGACCATTTTTAGGTCATCATCGTGCCACTTATGTTTCAGCCTAGACCACTTCTTAGGGGGTCCAGCCACCCCACTACCGAACATCCGCTCCCACTGAATATCTAACCATGACTGTATATAGAAAATTAACCACAATGTTAGGTAATAGATCTATTAAACACATCAATGCAAAAATGAAAACCATACTGTACAAAAAGTTACATAGAACTGGGAATCCAGTACATTAACTCTCTAAGCGAAGACAGTGGGGTAAGCTCGCTGACGCTTATGTAAAATCAACAAGTACGCATCGATGTGCTGACAATGTAAACATTTTATATTGTAAGGATTCTACCATTACTGATAAAAACTTATACAAACAGTTACAGTAAGGGGCATACCGTATTCTCCAAATCTATAAAGTTGGTTTAGAACCATTGGAACAAAGTGACACCAACTGGTATATGTATATCCACATCACGTCTGCATAATTGCTGAAGAAGTTAGATTACCGAGTAATATTAATTAAAAGATTGTGTAATGAACGATTATACGTACAATTCCCTTGTGGTGTTCCTCTTGTAGGCTTGGTACGCAGTAACGTAGTCAGGATCTAACAAATCATAGGGCTTGAATGCATGCACTGATGACGCTGGCCTGGTTCTTGGCTTCTTCGGCCTATATGGGTCAGTGTATGGGGTCATCAATTGCCAACCTGGCCTGTGAACTTGCAGCTGACGTTGAATTTTGGGCGAACTACAGGCTCCAGAACTAGACTCCACCGAAGGTGTGCGCAGTGAGGAGGATCTCTGCCTCCGTGGATTGCTGTGAAGAGGGCTACGCTGTGTGGACGATCTCTACTGCCATGTATCTCTATAAGGAGGGCTGTGATGTGAGGAGGATCTCTCCCGCCGTGTATCTCCCCGAGAAGTGCTGCGCTATGAAGAGGATTTCTCCCTCCGTGTATCGCTCTCCCTCCCTGTATCTACTGATGAGTAAGAGAGTTGCGTATGGATCACTTCAAGGGTCGCACTGCGTTGGGATATACTGGAGGTGGCGTGCGCTGTGAGAATGAACCCTGTGCCAGGTCATGTGGAAGAATAGGTAACACAGATCCACAGTTGGCTCTCGTACTAGAAGTCCTGTCTCTGTACCAGCACTGCCGTCTGGTAAAACTGGAGGAGGCACCTGCTCCAACAGTGCTATCTTTGTACCACTGGGTACCTCTGTTTGTTCTGTCAGAACATGACCCGATTGGTCAGATACTGTGTTCGCAGTATGTGCCTCCGTAGTAGGTGCCTGCTCATGTATGGTCTGTGGGTCTGTCCCATGCTGATGTGTACCTGTCCTACCTGTGAGACTAAAGTCTCCGTAATGGTCATCAAATGGTGAACCATCCATACAGGACTGCGATGTCTAACTCTGACCCTAACCCTGACCCTGAAGCGCCTAGATCATATCCAACAACTCCTGATGCTGCTAATCTAGCTTCTCATCACTATTTCAGATAACTTCCATCACATCAACCCGTAGAGATTGGACAACATTCATCACTTCAGCAAATTTACAGTCCCAGCCCTAAAACGATTTGAAACTCTATCAGCACTTAAACAGTTCACTTGATTGAAATTAAATAATGTGGTTATAATATTTTTTACATACCTGTGGATGCCCGCCAACGCCTCCTCAGGAATCACCTCTAGGTCGAGACTGTTAGGATTATGCTCAATAGCAAGAGTGTAATGTTGTAATTAACAATCTTTTTCATATTAATAAAGTGATTTTTGGTTTAACAAATCGTATAGCATTTATAGTTTGTATTATAATTGTCAAAGTAAATAATCATAAGGTCTAAAGACTATGGGAAAAGAAGAATTGTTCGTACATCTGGATATGTATGTGGTAGACACAATTCTTTAGTTAGTCTTGAATATTGTTCACAACTTAAGTTAAAGGTTGGGCACCTTTATCTTGTTAAAGTTGTAGAATTCTTTTGCTAGCATTTGAGTGGGATCAAATGAGATATGATGAGTCTAAAATCATCGGAGTGTCTTCGAGCAAAAGGATCTAGTGCACTGGGTGCATTGAACTGGATCACAATGAAAAGCTTTATCTAGAACCGTCAATAGATAATAGTCTTTTCATTATCAGGACAATCGGAGAGTCTATCTTAATCCTGAGATAAATGATGGACTTACGGTTGCAAGTGATATCATTTGAGTTATCAATGAGTACGATTATATCGCATAGTCTATCCTCGATAGTTTGGTGATATTCATTTGTTAATCGATAGAGGACTTCATTTATAGATATGGACATCGTGGCTCCATTTAATTAAATGAGAGTATAATATCATCATATGGATGTTTTGAGGTAATTGGATATTAAATCTCAACGTTGAGTTTTCAATAGTGTCTATTGAAAACATGGCTTCTGGACAAGTCAAAATATCCAAGTTCAAAACGTGGTCATATGAGTAAATATGGTAACTTGGAGAGTTATAGGCGGTCTATGAACTCTTGGCGATTACTGATATTAATCACGAGGATACACTATCTCCAATATGATTGTCTAGGGTATGAATGAGGAGCATCTTCCTTTTCTATCTTTATTTAAGAGTTCAGTTTTAGCTCTTTAGTGGAATGAGTTAAAATTAATGGATCGGACCTAAGTGAATCATTTGTTGATTGTGATTAGGTTATGTCTATTGAAGCTTAAATTTAGATGGCCCGCCAAGATCCCCAATCCACACGGACTTGCATGGATCACTTGATATATTCTACCGGACCAATTTAAGGGTCCATCTAGAATTGCATTTAATATATTAAGAATATAATTTGCACATTATTTAAGTAATGGGCTGCTCAATTATATTAATATATTAATGAAAGACATGTGGGCTTGTTTCTTTTAGTAAGAATGGGTCTGGTTCACATGTGGGCTTTTTTATTTAAAGTCCAATGGATTAAATGAAATAGGAAAATAATATTAGGCCCATCTTATATATAAGTGGGGCGGCTAGGTTAAGGTTTTGACCTAAAAATATTATTTTGTTTCATTTGTTTTAATTAAATAAGAATTAATTGATTTATTGATTAATTGTTTAATTAAAGAAACAAATCTTTCCTAAAAGTAAAAGACTTGTTTGATAAGTAAATAAATAAATTAGTATTATTTATTTAATCAAATAAGGAGTCTTTTTTTTTTTATTTAGTCAAATAAAAGAATAAAAATAAAAGAGTTGGATTAGGGTTTGAAGTCTATAAAGTTAAAAAGAATTAGGGTTGAAATATTAGTCACCCTATATAAGTGACATGATGAAATTCGGCCAACCCTAATTAGATACTACATAGAATTCGGCAACCCTAAAGGAAAAAGAAGAAAAATTCGGCCAACCTATATATATGTTCTTATAGGGTTCGGCCACATCAATTAATTGGTGCTTGAGTTTTTATTTTCTTTCTTCTTCTTCTTAATTCTAAGAGAGTTTTTATTCTAGAGAGACAAAAAGGAGTGAAAAATTATTCTTTGATAGTATACAATTGCTTAAACATCAATAAGCTTGTGTATACGATATCGATCTAGGTTCACGCGAGTTTCGATCATAAGATTGTGAACTCAAAAGTGACCGGAATAATTTTGACATTCTTTTGATTGTTTTGTGACTAACAAAGAAAAGAAAGTATTTGTTTGGTCCATTCACAGGTTTGCAATTCAAAGGAAAGGGAGACCACACTCCTAGGTGATCCACGTTCGTGCTCGGATTGATGGTCTTGCGGATTACCATCGACGTAAGTCAATCGGATCACGCGACAAGAGGTAATTTACTTTTGTTGATATATATGCATGTTTATTGATTAAAAGGGTTTAAGGTTCATAAAGGAAAAATTTTAAAAGTCACTAAATCGTCTTTAGTATCGCTTCCGCTGCGTGTAACACTTTTATTTGTTTAATTTTTTTTTCCCTACAGAGACTGTCTGGGCATAGTGAATCGTACCCGCCTATGCCTATCAGGACTCTCATCGTGACCCTCCGGATCTGAATCACCCCCAGGTCGAGGCTGTCTAGGCAAAATGAATCGTACCGGTTGATGCCTCACGGGACTCCGACTCCCATCCCTATCACTGGGTCCGAAATAAGTACCCTCCGTATCACTGGGTCGGGAATACGCACCCTCCGTATCAATAGGTCTGGCACTCCTACGTCGTTCGTGCTCCGGGATGTGACCATGTATATCAGCAACATCGGCATCATATAGACTGCCTCCTAGGTCTACGCCTTCATAGTAACGTTGAGCCATCTCGACACTCATCGGCACCAATTCACACAGCGCAAACATCTGAAATCGGAGTTAGATCATTGTAATTGTATACATACTAAAAACTATGAAAATTAACAACAACAATACTTACCCTTTCAGTGAAAATGCCATCAAGCTTTCTCCTCCACGGTCGTTGACTTAACTTCCATTTCAGAATACGTGGGGTTAGTAGCTCGGAAATTACCCTACGGGTCCCACAATTTTTTTCCAAAGCTCGGGAATAACCTCAAAAGCAAATATCTATGTAATATATAAGTATGATAAGAAGTAAATACATTAGTCATATAAAAAAAATTATAATTAAAATACGGATTCAAATTTAAAATTCTCACCAATAGTGCGTGCGGTAGACCATACATGTTGTACGTCTTAGTTGTGTGTACGTCAGCACCCCTTTCTTGCTGTTGTTGTTCAAACTGCTCCCGTTGACCATCCAATGAATGCTTCAAACAATAAATTGACAGCCTATACACGTGTGCGCCCCACGAGAACACATCAAAAGCGTCCAAGTCATCCACTAGCCTCCACTTTCATACTGGAACATTATCTCGCTCGTGTACCCCCATCAGTATCTAGTTGAGCATAAACAATAAGTATAGCTTTACCGCATCGTACTGCTCCATAAAAATATCAATCCGCAGCACCGCTCTAAACTCTTTAAACTCGATGTCTCTACCCTGGAAGTACCGCTCGTGTATGCCATTCTCTACCATATCATACCTTGCCGTGTCAGGAATGACTCCGAACTTCAAACTAGTGATTAGACATAACTCAACCTTTAAGAACCGGACTGAATGTTTACCTAACAAAAATCTCATCTCATCTTCCGGCCCATCGTGATGCAACTCGCACAAAAGCATCAGATGGACAATCCCAACCGAAAAATTAATCTCACGATGCATCTTTAGGAAATTACCAAAACACGACTCAGTATACCAACGTCGGTCTTTGATCCTCAGATGTTCAAGTACACTATTAAGTGTGTTATTGATATCAACCAGGTCATGGAAATGGTTATGCCGTATAATTTTTCCCTTGAACCATTCTCCCACTGGGGTTTTAAGGGACTCCTTTAGCTGATTCCTCATCTGCATTCATAGAAAATAAGCATATGTGTTCATGAAAATGCTCGAACAAAAAGGCTCGGGCAATGTATGAAAAGGCACGGGTAATGCATCAAAAGGCTCAAACACTTCAGTAAAAGGCTCGGGTAGTGTATCAAAAGGCTCGGGTAATGTTCGAAAAGGCTCGAACAAAAAAGCTAGAATAACAGTTCAAAAAGGCTCGACTACAGTTCAAAAAGGCTCGATAACAGTTATAAAAGGCACGATAGCAATACAAAAAGGCTCGGAATCAATTTAAAAAGGCTCGAAATCACTTCAAAAAGGCTCGATAACAGTTAAAAAAAGGCACGATAACAGTATAAAAAGGCTCGAAATCACTTCAAAATGGCTCGATAACAGTATAAAAAGGCTCAAAATCACTTCAAAAAGGCTCGATAACAGTTAAAAAAGGCACGATAACAGTACAAAAAAGCTCAAAATCACTTCAAAAAGGCTCGATAACAGTTAGAAAAGGCATGATAACAATACAAAAAGGCTCGAAATCACTTCAAAAAGGCTCGATAACAATTACAAAAGGCACGATAACAATACAAAAAGGCTTAAAATCACTTCAAAAAGGCTCGATAATAGTTACAAAAGGCACGATAACAGTACAAATAGGCTCGAAATCACTTCAAAAATGCTCAATAACAGTTACAAAAGGCACGATAACAATACAAAAAGGCTCAAAATCACTTCAAAAAGACTCGATAATAGTTACAAAAGGCACGATAACAATACAAAAAGGCTCGAAATCACTTCAAAAAGGCTCGATAACAGTTAAAAAAGGCACGGTGACAGTACAAAAAGGCTCGAAATTACTTCAAAAAGGCTCGATAAAGATTCAAAAACACTCATAAACCCAGATCTTCATCATCTTCAAAAGAAATTTTTTTCTTAAACTAAAACACTAACCTAATCTCATCAAACAAACATAATGAACAACAAATCAAATCAAACCTAATCTACATCAAATACGCAAAACTTATCTAGAACAAAAATGCATGAGAAACAAAAACTTACCGGTTTCGTTTTTGTTCGCCCTTCAGTTCTATTCGACTTCGGTACTGTAGCGCCGTCGTCGGTGGTTCGCTATCAGATTTTGGTCCACTAAAGCACTGTTGCGCCGTCGGGGTTTCTCTCTTTAATCTTTTCAGTCAACGTTTCAAAAGCAAACAAAGCGACAAAAAGAGGGCTAATTTTGTCTGGTCACATAAAATGGTGCCTTTTAAACTTAAATTAGTAACTTGGTGTCTATTCCCCAAAAAGCTCCCCAAATGGTGACATTTAAATTACGAACCCATACATTTCTCCCCCTTTTTGTTAATGAATAGACAAAGGACACATGAGATAAAAAACGAGATATTTAGCAAACAAGTCGTATAGAAAGCGAAGTTGATAAACTAAGCTCCCCCGTAACATATGCTCCACATTATGATCACCAAGTAGACTTGCTCACAAGGGAAACCACACATTCACACATTCAAGCAATAAGAGAAAATATTTTATCACTTTTTAAAGTCCGAGAGAGAATTATAGATTTTCATTAATCTCTCAAAAATATTCTCACATTACTATAAATCAAGCACATAAGCAAAATGTGTGTGTGTGTGTGTGTGAATGCTTCAAACATATATACAAGGAGTAGTTGTGATTTCAACATGCAAATATATCCACACCAATCCAACTAAAGCATTAGCAATCTAGGTCAAACTGAATTCATCCGGGATTTTTGCTTTAAAGAGAATAAATTACAACATGTGAGTATGTGTATGCATGTGGCTCGTTTACTCATTTCTATTTGACAATTCGAGCATTTCACAATTCTCAACTATACTCCATTAAACCTTTTATTTTGCATTTCTTTTAGGCTTAGAATCAAATATTTTCTTTTAATGATTCTTTTCAACACTTATTTGATTTTTCTAACATAAATATATACTCTTCATGGCAGCTTTCACTCATCACAATGGCGTAGCCGTTTTCTTAAATTGGGCGGTTGCACAACCAAGGTGTGTAGCCCTTTCCATGAAGGTGCTTGTTGAGTTCTATGTAGTGCCAAAGCAAAATGGATACATACCATAGGTCATCTATCATGTACTAAGCAATGGGCTTCTAGGTGCATCCATAATCTACATATTTTCAACCATAAATACTCAAAACTAAAACATATAAGAGAAGCATTTGTGCACTTTTCAAAATAAGATTTTCAAGCTCAAGTGCATGATCTAAAAACAATAAAAGATACTTGTTTAAGATCATTACTTCTCAAGTGAGTAGCTCTCAAAGATATATACATCCAAGTAAAGTTTTTCTCATCAAGCCAGTCACAATCACGCAAAAGCACTAATCAACACAAATCATGCCAATGGACATTCTAAGAGATTTAAATCTCTCTTTGTCCAAGGGCTTGGTGAACAAGTCTCTAAGTTGATATTTAGTGGGCATATGCTCTACAGTAACAATAGATTGTTCAACTAGATCTCTAATGAAATGATGCCTAATATCAATGAGCTTTGTGCATGAGTGTTGAATCGGATTTGTAGAGATATTAATGGAACTTAAGTTTCCGTAATAAATTGTCATTTTTCCTTGTTCTATCTCATAATCCTTAAGGATTTTTTTCATCCAAAGTAATTGTTTGCATGCACTTCTAGCCGCAACTCGGCTTCGGAAGAGGAAAGAGAAATGGAATTTAGTTTCTTACTATACCAAGAAAATAAGTTATTCCCAACATAAAAGCAATCATCGGATGTGCTATTACAGTCATTTACGTTCCCCACTCAATCGGCATCACAATAGCCTACTAGGATATCATTAGTATCAAATGAATAAAATAGACCAAGACTATGAGTTTCTTTGATGTACCTAATGATCCTCTTGACGGCTTTTAAGTGAGATTCCATAGGGTTGACTTGGAATATAGCACACAAGCCTACACTAAAGCAAACGTCCAGTCTACTAGCCATTAGGCAAAGTAGACTTCCAATCATGCTTCTATAAAGGCTTTAGTTAACACTCTTCCCCTTTTCATCTTTGTCAAGTTTAAGAGTAGTACTCATGGGAGTTTCAAATTCTTTTTCATTTTCTAGGCCAAACCTCTTAACTAGGTTTCTAGCATACTTAGATTGGTTCAACATAATACCCATGTTAGTTAGCTTCATTTGCATCCCTAGAAAGTAATTTAACTCACCCACCGTACTCATTTCAAACTCACTTGACATAACACTTACAAATTCATCAACCTTGGTTTTATTAGTAGACCTAAAAACAATGTTATCAACATATATTTGTGCAAAAAAAATATCATTATCATGACGTTTGATAAACAATGTTCTATCAATGCCACCTTTTCCATATTGGTTGTCAATAAGATATTGAGTCTACCTATCATACCAATCTCTTGGAGCTTGCTTAAGGCTATAGAGAGCCTTTTTCAATTTAAACACATGATTAGGAGATTGTGCGATTACAAAACCCTTAGGTTATTCAACATGCGCTTCTTTTTTAAAGTATCCATTGAGGAAAGCACTTTTGACATCCATTTGAAATAATTTGAACTTTTTAACACAAGTAATAGACAACAAAAGTCTAATGTACTCAAGACGTGCAACCAGTTCAAATGTCTCATGAAAGTCTACACCCTCAACTTGAGTGTAGCCTTGAGCCACTAGCTTAGCTTTATTTCTCACAATCTTGCCACTTTCATTGGCCTTATTCCTAAACACCCACTTAGTGCCAATCTCATTTGTGTCTTTTGCCCTAGGAACTAAGGACCACATTTCATTCCTCTCAAATTGGTTAAGTTCATCTTGCATAGCCCTAGCCCAATATTCGTCAACAATTGCTTCATTTATATTTTTGGGTTCAGTTTGAGAAGTATAGCAAGAAAATAAAATATTGTTAGTTAGTTGATTCCTAGTCCTAACCCTTTCATTCAAGTAACCTATGATTTCTTCTTGATAATGAGAGTTTCTAAGTCTATAGAGAGAACAGTCAAAAACTCGGTCATTTTGTTGATTATCATTTAATGCATTTTCATTCTCTTGACATACTAGTTCATCAACACTATCATTTTCATCATTTGGACTAGACTCATAACTAGCCATGTTGCATTAGTGTCATTAACAAGATTTTCTTTAAGTTCATTGACACTATCACTAACACATAAATCAAGCATGCTAAGATAATCTATCTTCACATTGATAGATTCCATAATAGTCTTTGTAGTTAAGTTAAAAACTCTATATGCACGATTGTTAATAGCATACCCAAGAAAGAGCCAGCATCACTTTTTGCATCAAACTTTCTTAAGTGATCTCTATCATTCAAAACAAAACAGTTACTTCCAAAAGTGTGGAAGTAACTTACATTGGGCTTCTTGCCTTTCAAAATCTCATAAAACGATAGGTTTGTGCTGGGCCTCCTAAATACTCGATTAGACACATAACAAGCGGTGTTGACCGCTTCGGCGTATAAGTTCCTAGGGACTTTCTTGCTATTGAGCATGACCCTAGCCATCTCTAGTAAGACACGATTTTCCTCGCAACAAAATTATTTTGTTGAGGAGTTCTAGGTGCGGAGAACTCATGAGATATCCCTAAGTCATCACCAAACACACCAAACTTGGAATTTTCAAATTATGTCCCATAATCACTCCTAATGCGACATATTTTCTTAATAGCACGACCATTTTCATTTTGAACTTGATTACAAAGCATCTTGAAATAATCAAAGGCCTCTGTCTTGTTCCTAAAAAAATAAACCCAAGTAAACCAAGAGAAATCATCAACGCATACAAAAATGTACTTTTTACCGATGATACTCTTAGTTTGAATTGGCTCTATTAGGTCCATGTGCACAAGTTCTAAAGGTATCTTGGTAGTTATGTAAGTACTCTTTTTGTGAGGCATTTTAGTTTGTTTACCTAATTGACAAGGTTCACAAACAATATCTAACTTCTTACCAAGATTGGGAAGACCTCTAACAATGCCATGTTTTTCAAGCTTCTTTAAATCCTTAAAGTTCATATGGCTCAAACGTTGATACCACAAATCTAGCTTATTGCACTCATGTGCCATGTTACAAGTTAGAAGGTCTCTCTCAAGACAATAGCAGTTGTCTATAAACCTTTTGACTTTTAGGATAACATTGTCACTTTTATCATTTATAGTGCACACATCTTTGTTAAAGCTAACTTCTTTAAATAGTTCACACAAGTGAGTGATGCTTATTAAGTTAGCTTGTAACCCATCAACATACAAAGTATTGTGAAGTTTAGGCAATCCAGGGATACATATTGTTCCCTTACCTAAAACTTGTTTTTTGGTACCATCACCAAAAGTGACCAAACCTCCATCCTTTAAAACAAGATTCATAAATAACTCTTTTGTTCCGGTTATGTTCCTATAGCAACCGCTATCTAGGTACCAAGAATAGGAGGAGTTGGTTCTTAAAGCATATTGTGCAACTAGACATTTATGTGTGTCTTTTCTAACCCACACACTCTTCACAATATGTCTCTCACTCTTACCACTATCATGATTTGACACAATGTTAGATTTTTTAACATGCACTTTGACCTCATTGGTCACTTTTTCACAAATATCAAACAAAGCATTATCAATATTCTTATGCATGGTAGAGTGACACACAACACAAGATTTAGCAAGCAAGTCATCAACAAGTTTCTTTACAACAAGCTTTTCCAAAGTCTTCCTAGGTCTAGTTCTATATCCATACATGGATGGTTGCCTAGTACAATTCAAAGACATATCATGTAAAGCATTATCAAATTTGTATTTCCGTATGTACTCAAAACATCTAAGTCGAATATGTCCTACCATATTACAATGATGACATATAGGTATGAATTTGAGAAATTTACCATTACATTTGCGTCCAAAGCATTTGGCCTTCTCATAATTTTACCTTTTTGAAGTGAAACCTTTGATGCTTCGTCTCTTGCATTTGAGGTTGATGCTCTTTGGCATTGATCTTATCGAGATCTTCCATTTGAGTTCCTTGTTGATGTAGAGGCACCTCTGGTAGCTTTCATAGCTTTACCTGGAGAGAGAGTACCTATATTTGTTTCACCACTAGCTTTGACAAAATTAGATTTGTTAGTAGAAGGAGTTATCATCATTAACATAACCTAAACCTCTTTTGTCACTAGGATGCTTTCCATTCTTAATGAGTGTTTCTATAGTGTTAGAACTAGATGACATCTTGTTAATCATCGTACTTGTCTCATCAAGTTTATCACTAAGCAACCCATTCTTGATGGCATATTTCTCTCAAATATCATCATTTTTCCTAACATCTTCACGAGATTTATTTAGCCATTCTTCGTACGTTTTCTCTTGGTGCTCACTTAGTTTGGCTTTAATCGCATTCTCAAGCCTCCTAGGACAATCAAGAGAACAATCCATTTGCTTAGTTTCTCACTTCAAGATGCTAAATCTATTATTGCTATCCTTAAGGTTCATTTCTAGACTTAGGATCTTGTCTTTATGTGCAGGGAAAAATAAACAAATAAAAGTGTTACACGCAGCGGAAGCGATACTAAAGACGATTTAGTGACTTTTAAAATTTTTCCTTTATGAACCTTAAACCCTTTTAATCAATAAACATGCATATATATCAACAAAAGTAAATTACCTCTTGTCGCGTGATCCTATTGACTTACGTCGATGGTAATCCGCAAGACCTTCAATTCGAGCACGAACGTGGATCACCTAGGAGCGTGGTCTCCCTTTCCTTTGAATTGCAAACCTGTGAATGGACCAAACAAATACTTTCTTTTCTTTGTTAGTCACAAAACAATCAAAAGAATGTCAAAATTATTCCGGTCACTTTTGAGTTCACAATCTTATGATCGAAACTCGCGTGAACCTAGATCGATATCGTATACACAAGCTTATTGATGTTTAAGCAATTGTATACTATCAAAGAATAATTTTTCACTCCTTTTTGTCTCTCTAGAATAAAAACTCTCTTAGAATTAAGAAGAAGAAGAAAGAAAATAAAAACTCAAGCACCAATTAATTGATGTGGCCGCACCCTATAAGAACATATATATAGGTTGGCCGAATTTTTCTTCTTTTTCCTTTAGGGTTGCCGAATTCTATGTAGTATCTAATTAGGGTTGGCCGAATTTCATCATGTCACTTATATAGGGTGACTAAAATTCAACCCTAATTCTTTTTAACTTTATAGACTTCAAACCCTAATCCAACTCTTTTATTTTTATTCTTTTATTTGACTAAATAAAAAAAGACTCCTTATTTGATTAAATAAATAATACTAATTTATTTATTTACTTATCAAACAAGTCTTTTACTTTTAGGAAAGATTTGTTTCTTTAATTAAACAATTAATCAATAAATCAATTAATTCTTATTTAATTAAAACAAATGAAACAAAATAATATTTTTAGGTCAAAACTTTAACCTAGCCGCCCCACTTATATATAAGATGGGCCTAATATTATTTTCCTATTTCATTTAATCCATTGGACTTTAAATAAAAAAGCCCACATGTGAACCAGACCCATTCTTACTAAAAGAAACAAGCCCACATGTCTTTCATTAATATATTAATATAATTGAGCAGCCCATTACTTAAATAATGTGCAAATTATATTCTTAATATATTAAATGCAATTCTAGATGGACCCTTAAATTGGTCCGGTAGAATATATCAAGTGATCCATGCAAGTCCGTGTGGATTGGGGATCTTGGCGGGCCATCTAAATTTAAGCTTCAATAGACATAACCTAATCACAATCAATAAATGATTCACTTAGGTCCGATCCATTAATTTTAACTCATTCCACTAAAGAGCTAAAACTGAACTCTTAAATAAAGATAGAAAAGGAAGATGCTCCTCATTCATACCCTAGACAATCATATTGGAGATAGTGTATCCTCGTGATTAATATCAGTAATCGCCAAGAGTTCATAGACCGCCTATAACTCTCCAAGTTACCATATTTACTCATATGACCACGTTTTGAACTTGGATATTTTGACTTGTCCAGAAGCCATGTTTTCAATAGACACTATCGAAAACTCAACGTTGAGATTTAATATCCAATTACCTCAAAACATCCATATGATGATATTATACTCTCATTTAATTAAATGGAGCCACGATGTCCATATCTATAAATGAAGTCCTCTATCGATTAACAAATGAATATCACCAAACTATCGAGGATAGACTATGCGATATAATCGTACTCATTGATAACTCAAATGATATCACTTGCAACCATAAGTCCATCATTTATCTCAGGATTAAGATAGACTCTCCGATTGTCCTGATAATGAAAAGACTATTATCTATTGACGGTTCTAGATAAAGCTTTTCATTGTGATCCAGTTCAATGCACCCAGTGCACTAGATCCTTTTGCTCGAAGACACTCCGATGATTTTAGACTCATCATATCTCATTTGATCCCACTCAAATGCTAGCAAAAGAATTCTACAACTTTAACAAGATAAAGGTGCCCAACCTTTAACTTAAGTTGTGAACAATATTCAAGACTAACTAAAGAATTGTGTCTACCACATACATATCCAGATGTACGAACAATTCTTCTTTTCCCATAGTCTTTAGACCTTATGATTATTTACTTTGACAATTATAATATAAACTATAAATGCTATACGATTTGTTAAACCAGAAATCTCTTTATTAATATGAAAAAGATTGTTAATTACAACATTACACTCTTGCTATTGAGCATAATCCTAACAATCTCCCACTTGCGCTATAGCAAATGTGTCATATCTCTCAAGCCCATATTCTCTAGATGCCCATCGAAACTCTTCTGAGGTAGAGCCTTTGTGAAGGGATCCGCTAGATTTTCTGCTGACGCGATTTTGGTAATCGCCACGTCACCTCTTTGAACAATCTCCCTTAAAAGATGATACTTTCTTTCAATGTGTTTACCTCTCTTGTGACTTCTTGGTTCTTTCGAATTAGCCACTGCTCCACTGTTGTCACAGTAGATAGTGATCTGCTTATTCGCACTAGGAACCACTTCTAAGTCAATCAAGAATTGGCGGAGCCAAACAGCCTCTTTGGCAGCTTCGCATGCAGCAACATACTCAGCTTCCATGGTGGAATCAGCAATACAAGATTGCTTGATACTCCTCCATATAACTGCTCCTCCTCCAATAGTAAACACAGCCCCTGATGTGGATTTTCTGGAGTCAGAATCTGATTGGAAATCAGAATCTGTATACCCAACGGGAACCAAATCCCCTCCAGAGTATACAAGCATATTATCTCTCGTTCTCTTGAGATACTTGAAAATATGCTTGACTGCCGTCCAGTGATCAGGACCAGGTTTCGATTGAAACCTGCTAACTATGCCAACAGCAAAACAAATATCTGGTCTAGTACAGAGCATTGCATACATGAGACTTCCAACTGCCGAGGCATATGGAACTCTACTCATGAATTGCTCTTCATGCTCATTCTTAGGAACTTGTTCCTTAGAAAGCTTGATTCCATGTCTGAAAGGTAACATACCTTTCTTGGAATCCTGCATGGAAAACCTAGACAAGATTTTGTCTATGTATGAAGCTTGGGATAATGCAATCGTTCTATTCTTTCTATCCCTTATTACTTGGATACCTAGAATAAAACTTGCTTCTCCTAAGTCCTTCATATCAAATTGTTTTGCTAACCATTCTTTTACTGATGTCAATACACCTACATCGTTTCCAATGAGTAGTATATCATCAACATAAAGAATCAGGAAAACCAACTTGTCGCCTTTAATCCTTTTGTATACACAAGGTTCGTCAGGATTCTGAATAAATCCAAAACCTTTGACAGCTTGATCAAACCTTATGTTCCAGGATCTGGATGCTTGCTTTAATCCATATATGGATTTCTGCAACTTGCATACCTTATCCACTTGGCCCTTTTCAATGAATCCCTCTGGTTGCATCATGTAGATGCTTTCGTCAAGACTTCCATTTAGGAAAGCTGTCTTGACGTCCATTTGCCAAATCTCTAAATCTAAAGATGCTGCAATGGATAAGAGTATCCTAATGGATTTAAGCATGGCCACAGGAGAGAAGGTTTCCTCGTAATCGATACCTTCTTTCTGTGTATACCCTTTAGCTACCAATCTAGCTTTAAAGGTTTCCACCTTTCCATCCATACCTCTTTTCCTCTTGTATACCAACTTGCACCCAATGGGTTTTATCCCTTTAGGCAAGTCTACAAGGGACCAGACTTTGTTATCGAACATAGATTCAATCTCGGATTGCATTGCCTTTTGCCAATGGCGACTATCAACATCCTCCATAGCTTCCTTGTACGTATAGGGATCATCGTCGTCCGGGAGATTCTCCACTGATTCTCCCAGACCGATGTATCTTTCGGGTTGTGTTCTAACCCTCCCACTACGACGAGGAATGGTAGGTTGTTGATCTTGTGTTGGATCGGAACTTACAATTGGGTTAGGTTGTGTAACCTCTCGTGGAATTGTATCTCCTGATATCTCATTCAGGACAATTCTACTTCTAGGCACAGAATCATTCATATAGTCCTTTTCCAGAAATTTAGCATTTGTCGAAACAAATACTTTAAGATCTGAAGGACTATAGAAATAATATCCTTTAGTTTCTTTTGGATACCCTACAAATATACATGTTTCTGAACGGGACTCCATCTTTTCTGTCTTTCCTTTTAACACATGCGTAGGACAACCAAATATCCTTAAGTGTTGTAAACTAGGCGTGCGCCCAGTCCACAACTCATGCGGTGTTTTAGGAACAGACTTAGATGGTACATCGTTTAGAATGTATATAGCAGTTTGTAAAGCATATCCCCAAAAAGAAATAGGAAGCGTTGAATAACTCAACATAGACCTAACCATATCCAAAAGAGTTCTATTTCTCCTTTCTGCTACCCCATTCTGTTGAGGTGTACCTGGTGCAGAAAACTGAGAAACTATCCCATTATCAATAAGATATTGCTGAAACTCACCAGATAGATATTCTCCACCACGATCAGATCTCAAGATTTTTATGTGTTTCTCAAGCTGATTTTCCACTTCAGCTTTGAATGCTTTGAAAATGTCAAAAGCATCCGACTTATGTCTCATGAGATACACAAAACCAAATCTCGAGTAATCATCCGTGAAGGTGATGAAGTACTCATATCCACCTCTAGCTTGAATGCTCATAGGTCCACATACATCAGTGTGTATCAATCCTAAACATTCAGTGGCTCTTGCACCTTTGGCAGAGAACGTCCTTTTGGTCATTTTACCTTCCAAACAAGACTCACAAGTTGGTAGATCATCAACCTTTAAGTCACTAAAAGGTCCGTCACATACCAATCTTTTAATCCTATTAAGGTTAATATGACCTAAGCGTAAATGCCAAAGGTAGGTTTCATCTGTTGATAATTTTACTCTTTTATGATTAGGTCCCGTTATTTCTGTGTCTAACGAGTGAGAGATATTTCTGTGCAAAAAGTATAAACCGTTTTCCAATGTACCTTGGCAAATAATTTTGTCATTCTTACTAATGACAAAAACTTTATTAAAAGTAACTGAATATCCAAATTCATTCAAACAAGAAACTGAAATTAAATTCCTCTTGAATTGAGGTACATAATAAACGTTTATTAAATCTAAATGCCTTCTAGAATCCAAATAAACTCTAATATCTCCCACTGCACTTGCAGACACTAACGTTCCGTTGCCCAAGCGCAAATTGATTTCATTCTTACTCAGCTTTCTCCTTTCTTGAAACCCCTGCAAGGAATAACAAACATGATTAGTGGCTCCTGAGTCTATGATCCAAGAATCTGTAGAATCAGCCAAAAAACATGTTTCTAGATAATTCAAATTACCTTCTTCCTTCTTGTTCTGGGACTTTGGGCAATTTCTCTTCCAATGTCCCTTTTCACCACAAAGGAAGCATTTCCCTTTGATCTTGGTTACTTTCTTGGTCTCCTTCTTGATAGGCCCAAGTTGCTTTTTCTTCTGTTGTTTCTTGACCTTTTGACGGGCCTTAACAGTAGCAACTTTACCAACCATATGAATCTCTTGACCTTTGCCTTTCACAAGGATCTTTTCAGCACTTTGAACATCTTGCATCAGGCCTTGTAAGGTGTATTCCTTTTTGTTCAAAGTGTAGTCCAATTTGAACTGATCAAAGGAATCTGACAATGAATTGACAACCATATCAATCTTTGTCTCACCATCTATCTCAGCGCCATGCAGTTCAGCAATGTTGAGATGTGCTATGACTTTCATCATGTGATCTTTCACAGCCTGTCCAGGTTTCATCCTAAGATTCATAAAAGCAGTCACTGCCTCTCTCTTAGTCGTCCTAGACTTTATAGCAAACATCTCCTCTAGAGACATCATTATATCAGCAGCGGACTCCATTCCTTCATGCTGCTGTTGCAACACGTCGGAGATAGTGGCCATAATGTAACATTTTGCCATATCATCTGAAGTCTTCCACTGCTCATACTCATCTCTACACATTATGCTAGATTCATTATTAGGAGCAGGTGGTTTAGGAGTAGTTAGAACAAACTTATGTTTTTCACTTTGCAGTAACAACCCAATTTTCCTTTTCCATGTGACATAATTATCTCCAGTTAAAGTGTTATCTTTCAGGATGTTCATAAGTGATGGGGTCATGATTTCTGAACAAAACATATATAAGTAAATAATCATGATAAAGCACTTTTAAATATTTATCTTGAATTAAATAAATAACTCAATCATAAAATTCAACGGTGATCTAACACCCATAAATGTTACGCCTCCTTTGGGAGTTCGCACCATTTGCTAGTTAGACTAGGTCCCACCTAATTGTTAACATAACAACTAGCGTTTTCAATTTTAGCCTTGCAATTTTATTAACAAGAACTCTTGGGAGGATATCAATAAAATTACAATGAGTGTGTTACCTGTAGGGAAAAATAAACAAATAAAAGTGTTACACGCAGCGGAAGCGATACTAAAGACGATTTAGTGACTTTTAAAATTTTTCCTTTATGAACCTTAAACCCTTTTAATCAATAAACATGCATATATATCAACAAAAGTAAATTACCTATTGTCGCATGATCCGATTGACTTACGTCGATGGTAATCCGCAAGACCTTCAATCCGAGCACGAACGTGGATCACCTAGGAGCGTGGTCTCCCTTTCCTTTGAATTGCAAACCTGTGAATGGACCAAACAAATACTTTCTTTTCTTTGTTAGTCACAAAACAATCAAAAGAATATCAAAATTATTCCGGTCACTTTTGAGTTCACAATCTTATGATCGAAACTCGCGTGAACCTAGATCGATATCGTATACACAAGCTTATTGATGTTTAAGCAATTGTATACTATCAAAGAATAATTTTTCACTCCTTTTTGTCTCTCTAGAATAAAAACTCTCTTAGAATTAAGAAGAAGAAGAAAGAAAATAAAAACTCAAGCACCAATTCATTGATGTGGCCGAACCCTATAAGAACATGTATATAGGTTGGCCGAATTTTTCTTCTTTTTCCTTTAGGGTTGCCGAATTCTATGTAGTATGTAATTAGGGTTGGCCGAATTTCATCATGTCACTTATATAGGGTGACTAAAATTCAACCCTAATTCTTTTTAACTTTATAGACTTCAAACCCTAATCCAACTCTTTTATTTTTATTCTTTTATTTGACTAAATAAAAAAAAAAGACTCCTTATTTGATTAAATAAATAATACTAATTTATTTATTTACTTATCAAACAAGTCTTTTACTTTTAGGAAAGATTTGTTTCTTTAATTAAACAATTAATCAATAAATCAATTAATTCTTATTTAATTAAAACAAATGAAACAAAATAATATTTTTAGGTCAAAACCTTAACCTAGCCGCCCCACTTATATATAAGATGGGCCTAATATTATTTTCCTATTTCATTTAATCCATTGGACTTTAAATAAAAAAAGCCCACATGTGAACCAGACCCATTCTTACTAAAAGAAACAAGCCCACATGTCTTTCATTAATATATTAATATAATTGAGCAGCCCATTACTTAAATAATGTGCAAATTATATTCTTAATACATTAAATGCAATTCTAGATGGACCCTTAAATTGGTCCGGTAGAATATATCAAGTGATCCATGCAAGTCCGTGTGGATTGGGGATCTTGGCGGGCCATCTAAATTTAAGCTTCAATAGACTTAACCTAATCACAATCAACAAATGATTCACTTAGGTCCGATCCATTAATTTTAACTCATTCCACTAAAGAGCTAAAACTGAACTCTTAAATAAAGATAGAAAAGGAAGATGCTCCTCATTCATACCCTAGACAATCATATTGGAGATAGTGTATCCTCGTGATTAATATCAGTAATCGCCAAGAGTTCATAGACCGCCTATAACTCTCCAAGTTACCATATTTACTCATATGACCACGTTTTGAACTTGGATATTTTGACTTGTCCAGAAGCCATGTTTTCAATAGACACTATTGAAAACTCAACGTTGAGATTTAATATCCAATTACCTCAAAACATCCATATGATGATATTATACTCTCATTTAATTAAATGGAGCCACGATGTCCATATCTATAAATGAAGTCCTCTATCGATTAACAAATGAATATCACCAAACTATCGAGGATAGACTATGCGATATAATCGTACTCATTGATAACTCAAATGATATCACTTGCAACCATAAGTCCATCATTTATCTCAGGATTAAGATAGACTCTCCGATTGTCCTGATAATGAAAAGACTATTATCTATTGACGGTTCTAGATAAAGCTTTTCATTGTGATCCAGTTCAATGCACCCAGTGCACTAGATCCTTTTGCTCGAAGACACTCCGATGATTTTAGACTCATCATATCTCATTTGATCCCACTCAAATGCTAGCAAAAGAATTCTACAACTTTAACAAGATAAAGGTGCCCAACCTTTAACTTAAGTTGTGAACAATATTCAAGACTAACTAAAGAATTGTGTCTACCACATACATATCCAGATGTACGAACAATTCTTCTTTTCCCATAGTCTTTAGACCTTATGATTATTTACTTTGACAATTATAATACAAACTATAAATGCTATACGATTTGTTAAATCAGAAATCACTTTATTAATATGAAAAAGATTGTTAATTACAACATTACACTCTTGCTATTGAGCATAATCCTAACAACTTGAAGGTTCCTCTTCATCTCATCCTCTATTTCTCCTTGCACTCTTGTTCCTCCGGCCTCTCTAACTTGACTTTCCACAACCCTTGAGACTCTTAAGGTAAAAGATGCCATTCCCTTATTGAAATTTGTCGTTTGTTCCGCTAGAGGATCTGTCTCCTGAAATTTGAACAAAACACACACTACAACAAAAAGAATTCTAATGAAACTTGAAATTTAGCAAATTCTAACAAAATAAAATATCTAATGAAATTGTAAAATACAAAGAAAAGTCAATCAATTTAACAATTGCTACCAATTCCTCGACAGCAGCGCCAATTTTGATGAGGTCGTTTGTGTGCTCAACAAAATACTTTTTTATGTTCTTTTGAAAACCATGTTTTAGCCACTTAAAAATCCTTTAAGATGTTAATTCTTAACAAGTGGTAAGCAAGATTCATTCCACAAGGAGATGGAGTAATATGTTAGATTGATTGACTAATCTATAGTGCAAAAAAATAAATCATAATGAATGGATAATTGTGTCGTTTGATAAACCACCAAACATGCAAGTAAGATAAATATACAAAAATGATATGAAAAATAAAAGACTCAACAATCTTGATAAGAGGGATGATGTAAACAAATAGAGTAGATGCTAGGGAATTGATGGAGTCACAAGTGATATGGGTAATGCTATTCAAAGCGTTATTTATGACCAAATCTCTTAGATGCTAACCATTTGTTTCCTAAAGTGTGTTTAGGTCATTATTGTGAACACTAAACATCTTCCCACCTCAATGCCTAACTGATTAAGGAAAGGTGGTCAAGGTAAGATTATTTTGGTACAAATCAAGGGTTTAGATTAGTAGGGTTGATATACCCACCACAAATCTATCCTATTCACTAAGTTCCTTAACCAATCAAGGGTGTCAATCCAAGATTGGTTTCACAACAAATTATCCCAACAATAATATGATCTACTAGTGATATACAATGCAAATCAAATAATGTATAGAATCTCAATATTAAGTGAATAGAAAACAAGTAGAGATTTAACTACATATAGCATAAGCAAAAACCCACAACAAATGTTCCTCACATCTATCCCCTAGATTAGGGGTTTAGTTACAATCAAATGAACAGAAAGCAATAGTTAAGGAAATCACCCTTAGGCCTCTATCTTTAGTGCTTGCTCCTTCCCTTCCCTTGTTGCTCTTATTGCCAAGAGTGGTAGAAGATGATGTGTCTCGATAGGTGGGTGTCTAATGGTGAGTGACAAAGGTATTGAAATGTAGAGAATGGAAAGAGAGGAATGGTTGGGTGAAGTAATCAAGACATTAGTGTTAAAGTTTTGGATGTAAAAGATAGTACAAGTTTAGAGAATGGAGGAAGTTGAAAGAGTGATGTATGGAGGAGAAACTAGGTCTAATGCTAAGTAAATTTGTGCTCTCAAAAATGCTCGGATCCTCTTTCAAGTTAGAAGAGAGGAATATATATAGCCACACTCAGAATTATACTAATAACTGCTTGAAAATCCAATGTGGCAAGATGTCGCCACTTTGTGTAGTCATGGCGACATCATGGCGACAAACGGTTACATATTCTGAGATTCACATATCGCCACTTTTGCTCATCTTTTTCGCCATTATGGAAGTGGCGACAATGAAGGAATTTTGCATTGTTGCAATGGCGATATAAAGTTGCGACAAGACCTCATTGATTTAAGTTGAAAACAGCTCTCTGTCACCACTTGTGTCTTCATATCACCAGTGGCGACAACATATTCACCAAAGAGGCGGCAAAGCCCTGTTTTGCCAACTTGTGCTCTTTTTTGCACTAAAGTCCACACCTTCTTCACAAATACCCTCTAAGCCTAAGTAAACCTAAAACTCTTGATTTAACAAAAGTAAATACGGGGAAACGCCTAATAATCAAGCATAAGGAGACGGGGAATGAGGGCCAAAATCATACCAATTTTGGCTTGATCAACCATATCCACACCTATCCATCTAAAGCATTATCAGTCTAGGTCAAACCGATATTCATCCGGGTTTTTTGCTTTAAAGAGAATAGATTTTAACATGTGAACGTGTGTGTGCATGTCGCTCGTATACTCATTTCTATTTGATAATCCTAGCATTTCACAATTCTCAACTAAACACCATTACGCCTTTTATTTCGCATATCTTTTAGGCTTAAAATCAAAGTTTTTTTTTTAATAATTCTTTTCAACACTTCTTTGATTTTTCTAACATAAACATATAAGTTTCATGGTGGCTTTCACTCATCACAATGGTGTAGCCCTTTCTTACATTGGGCGGCTGCACAACCAAGGTGTGTAACCCTTTCCATGATGGTGCTCGTTGAGTTCTATATAGTGCCGAAGCAAAATGGATACATATCATAGGTCATCTATCATATATTAAGCAATAGGCTTCTAGATGCATCCATAATCTACATATTTTCAACCACAAATACTCAAAACTAAAACATATAAGAGAAGCATTTGTGCACTTTTCAAAAATAAGATTTTCAAGCTCAACTGCATGATCTAAAAACAATAAAAGATACTTGTTTAAGACCATTACATTTCAAGTAAATAGCTCTCAAAGATATTTGATATCCAAGTAAAGTTTTGCTTATCAAGCCACTCACAATCACACAAAAACACTAATCAACACTAATCATGCCAATGGACATTCTAAGAGATTTAAATCTCTCTTTGTCCAAGGGCTTGGTGTACAAGTCTGCAAGTTGATTTTTAGTAGGCATATGATTTAAAGTAACAATAGATTGTTCAACTAGATCTCTAATGAAATGGTGCCTAATATCAATGTGCTTTGTGCGTGAGTGTTAAACCGGATTTTTAGAGATGTTAATGGCATTAGTTATCATAATAAAGTGTTATTTTCCTTGTTCTATCTCATAATCCTTAAGGATTTGTTTCATCCAAAGTAATTGTATTCATGCACTTCCGGCCGCAAAGTACTCGGCTTTAGAAGAGGAAAGGGAAACATAATTTTTTTTCTTACTAGACCAAGAAACTAAGTTATTCCCAACATAAAAGGAACCGTTGGATGTGCTTTTACTGTCATCTACGTTCCCTGCCCAATTTTTAGGTAATCTATGATCCTCTTGACATCCTTTAAGTGCGATTCCTTGGGGTTGGGTTGGAATCTAGCACATAAGCCAACACTAAAGCAAATGTCTGGTCTACTAATTATTAGGTAAAGTAGACTTCGTATCATGCTCCTATAAAGGCTTTGGTCAACACTCTTCCCCTTTTCATCTTCGTCAAGTTTAAGAGTAGTACTCATGGGAGTTTCAAATTCTTTTCCACTTTCTAGGCCAAACCTCTTAACTAGGTTTCTAGCATACTTAGATTGGTTCAACATAAGGCCCATGCTAATTTGATTTACTTGCATTTCTAGAAAGAAATTTAACTCGCCCACCATATTCATTTCAAACTCACTTGACATCACACTAACAAATTCATCAACCTTGGTTTTATTAGTAGACCCAAAAACAATCTCATCAATATATATTTGTGCAACAAAAATATCATGATCATGATGTTTGATAAACAACGTTCTATCAATGCCACCTCTCCTATATTGATTGTCAATAAGATATTGAGTCAACCTATCATACCAAGCTCTTGAAGCTTACTTAAGCCCATAGAGTGCCTTTTTCACTTTAAACACACGATTAGGAGAGTGTGGGTCTACAAAACCCTTAGGTTGTTCAACATACACTTCCTCTTAAAGGTGCCCATTGAGGAAAGCACTTTTGACATCCATTTGAAATAATTTGAACTTTTTAACAAAAGCAATGGACAACAAAAGTCTAATCGACTTGAGACATGCAATCGGTGCAAATATCTCATCAAAGTCTACACCCTCAACTTGAGTGTGGCCTTGAGCCACTAGCCTAACTTTATTCCTCACAATCTTGCCACTTTCATCAGTCTTATTCCTAAACACTCACTTAGTCCCAATTACATTTGTGTCTTTTGACCTAGGAACTAAGGACCATACTTCATTCCTCTCAAATTGGTTAAGTTCATCTTGCATAGCCCCAACCCAATATTCGTCAACAATTGCTTCATTTATATTTTTGGGTTCAATTTGAGAAATGTAGCAAGCAAATGAAATTTGGTTAGCTAGTTGATTCCTAGTTCTAACCCCTTCATTTAAGTCACCTATGATGTCTTCTTGATAGTGAGAGTTTCTAAGTCTAGAGTGAGAACGTTCAACAACTTGGTCATTTTGTTGATTATCATTTAATGCATTTTCATTCTCTTAACTTCGTACTCCATCAACATTATCATTTTCATCATTTTAACTAGACTTACAACTAGCCATATCAATAGGTGCATTAGTGTCATTGGCAAGATTTTCTTTAGGTTCATTGACACCATCACTAACACATAAATCAAGCATGCTAAGATCATCTATCTTCACATTGATGGATTCCATAATAGTCTTTGTAGTCAAGTTAAAAACTATATACACACGACTATTAATAGCATACCCAAGAAAGAGACCTACATCACTTTTCACATCAAACTTTCCTAAGTGATCTCTACCATATAAAATGAAACACCCAAAAGTGTGGAAGTAGCTTACATTGGGCTTTTTGCCCTTCCAAATCTCATAGGACATTTGGTTTGTGCCGAGCCTCCTAAATACTCGATTAGACACATAACAAGTGGTGTTGACCGCTTCGACCCATCAGTTCTTAGGGACTTTCTTGCTATTGAGCATGACCCTAGCCATCTCTTGCAAGACACGGTTTTTCCTCTCCATAACACCATTTTGTTGAGGATTTCTAAGTGCGAAGAACTCATGAGATATCCCTAAGTCATCACAAAACACACCAAACTTGGAATTTTCAAATTACGTCCCATGATCACTCTTAATGCGACATATTTTTTTAATAATACGACCTTTTTCACTTTGAACTTGATTAAATATCATCTTGAAGTAATCAAAAGCCTCACTCTTGTTTCTAAGAAAGTAAACCTAGAGAAGTCATCAACGCATATAAAAATGTACTTTTTGCCATTAATGCTCTCGGTTTGAATTGGCCCATTAGGTCATGTGCACAAGTTCCAAAGGTCTCTTGGTAGCTATGTAAGTTCTCTTTTTGTAAGACACTTTGGTTTGTTTACCTAATTGACACTTTGGTTTGTTTACCTCTAACAATGCTATGTTTTTCCAGCTTCCTTAAATCCTTAAAGTTCATGTGGCCTAAACGTTGTGCCACAAATCTAGCTTGTTGCACACATGTGCCATGTTGTGAGTTAGAAGGTTTATCTCAAGACATTAGCAATTGTCTATAGACCTTGTAAGGATTCCCATATGTTGATTGGCTTATTTCATAGACAAACCACATGTTGGGGTTTGTTGTGAGGGTAGCTTTAGTGATTGAGGATCAAGCTCAAAAGCTCCTTCAAGACCTCAAGAGACAAGCACTTCAAATGTAAATTTCTAAGTGCTTACTTGCTTTGAAGTGATAGTTGCACACACCCACAACTCATGCATAAGTCTTATTCTTGTATGTTGTATGTGTTTATATTGTGTGCATTAATGTTCATTAATCTCTCTTCTTGCATGTGTAATTGATTGCATCTAGCTTGTTAAATGCCATATCATGTTAGGCATTAGAATGGATTCTTTTCACTCACACAATCATACTTGTTGCATGTTCATTGTGTGAGAAACCACGTGAGAAGGCCTTGCCTCTTACTGCCGCGGTTGAAGTGTCGCGGTTGGTTAACCGCGGCAAGCCGGGCGACATCAATATTTTTGCCGTACCACGGTTGAAGTGTCACGGTTGAACTACCGCAGCATGCAGGCAATAGAGATATTTTCTCTGTGCCGCAGTTAAAGTGTCACGGTTGACCAACCGCGGCAGTCCATCAGCGTGAGAATGATCAAAACGCTGCAGTTTTGTTGGGAGCCTATAAATATCCTACTTTCATTCTAAGTCGCCCCTAAGAGTTCCAATGACATATTTTTCTCTTATAACACATTTCAAGAGACAAAATCATCAAGAACTCACCTTTAATCACTCAAAGCAAATCCTTTTTGCATCAAACTTCATATTGCATCATCTATGACCATATATGATGCATCCATGCATGGTTTTGCAACATCACAGCTTGCTTGGTAAGGTTTTCACTATTATCTTATGTCTTTCTTAGCAATTCATCTCTTTTATCATTTGTATGTTCTCCGAATATATTCTAGATACAAAATAAAGATTGATTGTGGTGTATTGATTGAGTGTTGTATTTTATAGCTTCATAGGATTGCCTAATCTATGTTTAGCTAATCTTTATGACTTGTCATTTAGCTCTTGATATCTAGAAATGAATTAATTGTTATATTATCATTCTAGATAAGCATCTAAGGATCCCTAGCCATGTTTGTTCCTTGAATATTATTATATATTCACATAGGATGTTTTATCTCTTCATTGAGAAGTAAGTCTTGTAAGATTGACCGGGATTAGGTCACTACACCGGGATTAGGTGGTCACTCAAGCAAATTGGACTAAGTCCACTTTTAAAGGCCTGCAGGTAGTGGTAGCGGGATATTGGTCAGGATTAGGCCGTCAAACTACGATTAGGTTGTACACGCTATCACAATTAGTGGATTCGAGGTTTGAGTGTGGTGCACTTACCAGCCCGTGGTTTTTCTCATGGGGGTTTCCACATAAAAATCAAGTGTCATTTATAATTCCACACATATTACAGTTGGTTTATTAATTGACTAGTTAGAGGTATTTTCGGAATATTGACTAATAACGAAAATTGGGTGAAAAGTGTTAAAATATATTCACCCCCCCCCCCCCCCCCCCCCCCCCCCCCCCCTACCCCCTCAAGATTAATATTAGACACACCTTAATAAACTTTCAAACCTTTTCACTTTTAGGACAACATTGTCCCTCTTATCAATTATGGTGCACACATCTTTGTTAAAGCTAATTTCCTTAAAGATTTCACGCAAGTGAGTGATGCTTATTAAGTTATCTTGTAACCCATCAACATACAAAATATTGCAAAGTTTAGGCAATTCAGGGATACATATTGTTCTCTTGCTTAGAGCTTGCTTTTTGGTACCATCACCAAAAGTTACCCAACCTCTATCCTTTAAAACAAGATTCCTAAAGAACTCTTTGTTTCCTGTCACGTTCCTAGACAACCGCTACCTAGGTACCAAGAATATGAAGAGTTGGCTCTTAAAGTATATTGTGCAACTAGACATTTAGGTGTGTCTTTTCTAATCCACACACTTTTCACAATATGCCTCTCATTCTTACCACTATCATGCTTTGACTAAATGTTAGATTTTTTAACATACACCTTGACCTCATTGGTCACATTTTCACATATATCAAGCAAAACATTATCAATTTTCTTATGCAATAGTAGAGTGAGGCACAACACAAGATTTAGCTTGCAAGTCATCAACAAGTTTCTTCACAACATGCTTTTTCAAGGTCTTCCTAGGTTTAGATCTATATCCATACATAGATGATTGCCTAGGACCATTCAAAGACACATCATGTAAAGCATTGTCAAATTTGCAATTCCGTATGTACTCAAAGCACCTAGGTCGACTATGTCCTACCATATTACAATAATGACATATAGGTATGAATTTGAGAGATTTACCATTTGCATTTTCCTCCAAAGCATTTTGTCTTCTCATAATTTTACCTCTTTAAAGTGCAACCTTTGATGCTCCACCTCTTGCATTTGGGGTTGATGCTCTTTCACATTGATCTTGTTGAGATCTTCTATCTGAGTTCCTTATTAATGTAGAGGCACCTCCGGTAGCTTTCATAGGTTTACCTTGAGAGAGAGTGCCTACATTTGTTTCACCACTTGCTTTGACAAAAGAGATTTGTTAGTAGAAGGAGTTATCCTATCATTAACATAACCTAAACCTCTTTTGTCACTAGGATGCTTTCCACTCTTAATGAGAGTTTCTATAGCGTTAGAACTAGATAACATCTTATTAATCATTATACTTGTCTCATCAAGTTTATCACTAAGCAGCCTATTCTTGATGGCATATTTCTCTAAGATATCATCGTTTTTCCTAACATCTTCACGAGATTTATTTAGCCATTCTTCATACTTTTTCTCTTGATTTTGGTGCTTACTTAGTTTGGCTTTAAGTACATTCTCTAGCCTCCTAGCACAATCAAGAGAACTCTTCCTTTGCTCAATTTCTTGCTTCAAGATGCTAAGTCTATCATTGCTATTCTTAAGGTTCATTTCTAGACTTAAGATCTTGTCTTTAAGTTCATTGAATTCTTTTGAGACTAGACTATGATTCTCTAGCTTCTTATTAAGGGACTTACTGACATTAGCTAAGCGTTTTCAAGAATAAGATCATTGATTTTTTTCTCATCTAAGTCAATGAGTTCCACAAAAGAAGCCATATAGAATACACTTCCTTAATCATGACTATATCAAAAATAAAAACACAAATAAAGAAAGGATCTATCTAATTGCTTCTAGACACCCGCTCTTATACCAAAAGAAATTCCCTAGAGAAATATAGTGTAATATATACCTAGAGAGGGGGTGAATAGGTATAGGTCCAACTTTTTCCAAAATCCTTTTTTTGGAACAATGATGTGTACACTTGGTGTCTTTTATAAATAGATTGCTTCAAACAACACAATTTTAAGATACAATTTACTAGTGAGCAATAAATGAAAGATATGGAAGATAGTGAAAAGTAAAACAAAACTTGACACAAAGATTTTTACGTGGTAAAACCTCCTAATAGGAAACGTCCGTGGGTTGATACGACAACCATCTGCAAGCAAATCACTATGACGAAAAAGAGATACACACTCAAGGCAATCAACACATGATATCCACTATAAGCTATCAACTCTAGTCTACCCTCAGGCATAGTGAATCACCTAGCCTACTTCCTATCCGAGATGTATCCTACACCTCTAGGAAGTAACATCCTATCCAAGACACTTACGTCTCTAGGAAGCTTTCTTGCTTATCTATCCGAATCCCCTTTATCCTAGATAAGACATCTTGCTTAGTTATCTGAATCTTCTTGATCCTAACTAAGACTTCACGCTTGACTATCCGGACCGCATGTCATAGTCAAGTCTTCTTGCTCTAAATAAAGCTTAACTCACTTTGAAAGAGACTTTAACCTTTTGCAATACCTTTTGCAAGGCAAAATGATTTAAGTGATGCAAATGAGGCACACACAATCAAATAGAGAGAGTAGATCATACAAACTCTATGAACATCCAAATGATACCTAGACTATGCTATAAACACTCAATCACCAAAATATCTAGAAATCAAAGCATGTGAATCAATAAGAACTAGATTAGGATATTCAAAAATCACACTCAAAAATCCTAGTTCTTAGATCATGAAATCAAACCTAGAAATCATCATGAAGCACATCATACAAGTCATTTATAAAATTAATTTCAAGCTAAACAAGTTTAGCTAAAAGATATTCAAAAATGATCACAAAGCTAAAACTCAACAATTAATCAATCAAAAAAACCTATAATGTGAACTAACATCATCCTTAATACATATCATCAATCAAATAGGAAGATTAAATGAGATGATCAAAAGAGAAAATAAGAAGAAGATGTTTCACCTACAAATGATGAACCTCGGACTGAAATCTGCTCACTACAAACAATCACGACATTATTTGGTTCTAAAAAGGCTTGGGGTTTGTTCCACTCTTCAAGACTAACATTTTTGGATTTTGAATCAAGAGATTCGGAGTTGAAATGAGAGAGTTATGATCAAAACAATAAATCAAAAACTTGAAGAAAATTTCTGCTCTATCTTTTTTCAATTTTTTCTTCACACAAACTTTGGAAGGAAAGAGGAAGATATTTAAAAGAGAGAAGGAAGGAAAGAGAGGACGAATCAGGGCATAACACCTTAGCACCCCATGAGGGGCGCATGGGACTCATGGGGCAGAAAGGTGTGGGGGTCGTGAGGGTCACGGCCTCCTCACGCGCCTCTCCAAGTTAGGCCATTGGCCAAAGCTTACTTCCCTCATGCTCTTCAGCCGTATTTGGATATCCAAACTCCGAATTCGAATCCATTTTCGGATTATGAATTGTGACTTCCTCACGCACAAAGACGACTACAAAAATTTGTAAAATGGTTGTGAATTCGACTTAATACACGATAATGAAGACAACACAACATATGAGAACGTAAAGTAGAGTAGCTTCCTAGTTTGGACTCGGAACCTAATGAGTGAGTAATCGAAATGACCAGTACTCAATAAAGAAACAAATGAGATCATGTTCAAGTCAAAAAACAATAAAAACAAAAACAAATAAACACAAATCACACAAGTATGTTATTTCTTAGATATAGTCCTAAAACATGCAATTTCACAATGTTTGCCAATATGAGTTCAATGCATGAGCATACTCCAATGAGTGTGTGAATGTGTTATACCAAATGTAGCACAACGATGCAGGGACACACATGAATGAATTGCGTGTGTGTGTGTGCTTACACCTTGCAAGAGAAAGAAGTGTCTTGATACTTTAGCATCGAAAAATGCACTTTTCCTCTTGAAGATGATATTTACACTAGATATTGTGTTTCTCCTTTAAAGCTTCTTTTCACCAAGAATCACCTAAGCAACTACCTAATACAAATAAAGAGAGTTATGTAATGAAATCAAGCCAACACAAATCTAAGTCCTAACAATATATTTTAATTTTAAATTTAAATTTAATTTGTTTTTTTTTTTCATTTTTTATTTAATTAAATACAAAATTACCATACTGCACTTCATCAAAAACCTTCATTAAGGGTATTTTAGTCATTGTACCCTCTAAAAATGTCAGTCTATTTGTTTTAACAAAATGACTAAAGTTAGTAATTCCAAAAATTAGTGGATCAAACCCAGATCAATGCAAACTAGAGGGAATATAATCTAAATAACCCTTATTTTTTTTTTGCAATTGAGATATTTGAAATTTAACTTCCAGTGGCACATTTGAGCATACTTTTACATTTTTATATAACTTATTACTGGCTAAACAAAATTTAAATCAGATAATTCCTTCACTTTGCATTGTGTGCCCGCAAAAAGTGTATATAGTACCGTTTTTATTATTCGGTATTGGTCTGCAATACTCCCATGCTGGATCATTTTTAGTACTAGACATCTTATGCAATATAATTACCTATCAAAACAAAATTAAATTTTGTACCAATCAATTTATAAATATGAAAATTCTAATGAGTTTTAGAAACAATACCACACAACATCTAAAATTTGCATACAATTATAATATCATTAGTTTTTATAAAAAAATTATCAAAGTAAAAATTTACATACTTGATTATTTGATGAAGATATTGAGAATTTGAGATAAACTTGTGAGGTAAAATTTACTATGTAAAGTGTAGTCGTGTAGGATGAAAACTTGAAAGAGAAGAGTGAAGATTATTGTATAGATGAAGTGAACAAATAGATGAATAATTGAAAGAGATTTTCATTGTTGCATTCATTTATATTCGTTGCAATGAATAAATAATACATGATGCATATGCATTCATTTTGTTTATATTTTTCAAAATTCTATCATTATTATTCTCTGTCATACTATTTTTCAAAATTCTATCATCATGATTCTTTGCCATACAGCCCATACAAAATAATTGAGTTCTTATTTATTCATTTTTTTTATATTAAAATAATTGAGTTTCTTTAGGTTCTCTACTCAAAAGAAACAATTATGGGTTTTTATACGTTTTTCACAAACAATTTTGAGATTCTTTTATTTGGAATATCAACACAAAGTTACAAAAAAAACCAATTCTACATATTTATAAATTGATTGGTATATATTTAATATTATTTGGAATTAGTTTTACATATTTGAGTCACAAACAATTTTCTTTTTTTTCAGATTGCTTTCACAAAATTCGACATATTTTACACGTCCACTCTTTGGTTCTTTGTCCAATTTTACTTCAAGTCCTTAATAATTTTACTATTGACTATTATGTTGGAAATTTTTATAAATTTGTTAATGCTTTTTCTAAAATAATTTCCAATCTAAATTATTTTAGCAATAATTTATTGTTTAAGATTAAAAAATATATTTTTTAATTATTAATATGCAAAATATCCAAGGACTTTCGGGTTAAAATTTGTGAAATTTCTGGAATATATGGATATTTCGGTAATATCGGGAGATTTTTACGGATATTTCGAAATCGGCCGAATATTTTACAGGATATTGGATATTTGACTGTTTCGATATTGATCTCTCTAAAATACGAATATATTGATGAATATTTCGGTATATCTTTCGATATTCAGTTCCTTGGTCAGACTAACCTCATTATTGACCATACTAAAATGCATTGGTCGAAGAAGAAATACTTTTATAATATTAAAATATTAAATTAACTTGCAAGTTTAGTATTAGTGAGGCAAAAGGAATATTCACATTGAAAATATTAATTAATTAATTCAGTTTATTACAATAATATATCTGATAGTGGAGTTGGGTGCGACCATACCAGCGCTTATGCACCGGATCCCATCAGAACTCCGAAGTTAAGCATGCTTGGGCGAGTAGTACTAGGATGGGTGATCTCCTAGGAAGTCCTCGTGTTGCACCCCTTTTAAAAAAATTTTAAAAAAAATTAATTTCTGATAGAGGAGTACTGTTTCTCTCCACTTCACTGAAAACAATCTTCAAATATTTTATACTTGCTTAGTTGGTAATCTTGGCAAAATCAATGGTGTTCTTCCCATCATGTGCCTTCCTGAAGAAATGCTTCACGTAATCGGAGTACAAAACTTGCTTGTACATTGGTTTCTCTCCATTTGCAAGAGTTTCCGGCAGAGGACCGATCATGTCTTGGGGCCTTGGGTTGACGAAAATGGGGACTGAGATCCTGTTGCTGCTTCCATTGGCAGTCACACGATGCTCCACACTCTTGTATCTACCGTTGCTCAATATCTGTAACGCATCTCCAATGTTGATGACTATAGCTCCATTGATGGGAGGGACATGAATCCAGCTATCTTCTCCTTCGTTTCCCCGAACATAAAGCCCTCCGACATTATCCTGAAGGAGGACTGTGAGGGTTGAAACATCCGAGTGACGGCCAACTCCAACTGTAAGTTCCGGATTCGGACAGATGGGATAGTAGTTGATGTTGGTTCTCACTGAACCGGTCAACAAAGACTGTTTTGTTTCATCGATTTCATTCACGTTCAGTCTCTTCATCAGCACTTGTAGAAGGTGATCGATCAGAAATTTAGAGTTCTTCATGTATTCTAAAATTTGATCTCTGTAAATCAAAAGAATTTTGGATCAATATTTGTACATGATTATTTGAATTTTGATGAATAGTTTAGATTTCTTACTTGCAAACAGGTGGCCAGAGAGCAGCAGCTTCTTCGTCGGAGACGTAAAACAAGCTAAGATAATCCTTCCACTCGAGAGCCTTCTCAACCTGAGGAGTGAAGCTTGTACCAAACCTGACATTGTTAGAGGATGAATTTTCCTTTGAGTAATTGATCTTCTCCGCTGCTGGTAACGCAAAGAAGCCATAAGTGGCCATCTTTACATCGTCTAACACTTGAAGGGGTACTCCATGGTTGACAACCTGGAAGAATCCCCACTTCTCAGCTGCATCACAGATTGAATTGGCAACTTGAGCGTCATCCCACTTTGTCATGTCGATGACTGGAATCGATTCCTTGGGCTCAATTCTGGTCATGAGCCTCTCCTCCAATGGCTGGATGTATTGCTCAGGAAGGCTTTTGATGCCCATCTCAGACAGACCCTTCACTCCATGGCCTTGCTTTATCACAAAATCAGTCACATCCGAGGAGTCGTTTAGAGATATAGAGATTGCTGGTGCCATTTTTGCAAGGACTAGAAAACCTGAAAGAGTTAAAAGAGCTTGAAGAAAATAAAAATAAAGGTTTTGAGTTGTGATGAATTTCACATGTACCATGCAAGGCTATTTATAATGAAAGTATTATTGGTAGGTAGAGATGGTGGTGGTGATGGTGATGATGATGAGGGCAGTTTTTCAAATTTGCAATTCGGATGCTTATTCAAGAACTAGCTTCGAAGCTGCATGAACTTTGGTGCTCCCTACTATTTTATATTCCTCTTGAGAAGTCAAAAATCACGCCGCCGCCTGATGATATTATCTTTGACACACAAATGGATCATGAGAGAGATGGAAGTCAATACTTTTGGTTGGTGAATGAATAAAAATTTTTTGAGTAAATTGAATATTGTAGTGAATTTTTAACAGATAAAACACACTATTCTTGAATATTGTATTGAATATTGTACAAATTAACACACACAATTCGTTGAATCACAATTGGTGTGAATGGTTTCACAACGACCCAAATATTATTACGAAGATCCTTAACTAATTTGAGTTTTCATTATTATTATTATTATTATTATTATATGGTAGACTGGTAGAGTCGTTTAAATTTACAATAACTTTTTAATTTTGTTTGTCTTCTTTGAACAATTAGATTACATTCCAATTAATGTTCACTATAATAAAATACTAGCATCGTTGGCAGTTAAAAACTGTCAAGAAAAATTTGTATATATATATATATATATATATATATAGGGTGAAATTGGAAACTAACCAAAAATTAAGGAGGTTTATTGTTTTTGTCAAACAATCCACTTTTGGGACAAAACTGTCTTTCATTTAGAAATGATTAAAAAAGGGTGAAAATGAAAACTAGTCAAAAATTAAGGAGGTTTATTGTTTTTAGCCAGAATTAGTATTTTGATTGTTTTTGTCAAACAATCCACTTTTTGGACTTAAATACCCTTCTTTTTTTTTTTTTCAAAACCTCATCTCTCTCTTTTTTCTACAGAATCTTTCTCTCAGTCCTTTTCTCTCACATGTTCTTCTTCTTCTTCTTTCTCTCCTCTCTTGTCTTTCTCTTTCTCAGTTTTTTTTTCCAGATTTTTTTTAAAACAAAAAATTTTCAGATTTGCTTGTGTTTAAGTTTGGGTTTTCCGATGGATTTTCCGATCGTCGATCATTCGATCTAGGTTTGAGGGTGGTTGTTGTGTTTATGACTAGTGTGTTTAATTGTGTGTTTATGACTAAACACACCAGGTCAAAACGACTAAACACACCAGACAAAACGACTAAACACACCAGGCAAAAACGACTAAATACACTAGGCAAAAACGACTAAACACACCAGACAAAACTCATTAAACACACCAGAGCAAAAACAATTAAACACACTAGGGTAAAACGAATTAAACATACCAGACCACCAATTAAACACACTAGGCAAAACTCATTAAACATATCAGACCACCAATTAAACACACTAGGCAAAACTCATTAAACATATCAGGGTAAAAACAATTAAACACACCAGGGTAAAACGAATTAAACACACCAGGACCAAACGAATTAAAAACACTAGACAAAACGAATTAAAACACATTAGGGCAAAACGATTAAACACACCATGGTAAAACGAATTAAACACACCAGGCAACCCAATTAAACACACTTGGTGTGTTTAGTCGTTTTTGCCTAGTGTGTTTAGTCGTTTTTACCGGGTGTGTTTAATTCATTTTATCAGGTGTGTTTAAGTCATTTTTGCCTGGTGTGTTTAGTCATTTTGTCTGGTATGTTTAATTCCTTTTTACCTAGTGTGTTTAGTCATTTTGGCCTAGTGTGTTTAGTCGTTTTGGTCTGGTGTATTTAGTTCATTTTCCCTGGTGTGTTTAAGTACTTTTTGCCTAGTGTGTTTAGTCATTTTCTCTGGTGTGTTTAAGTACTTTTTGCCTTAGTGTGTTTAATTGAACAAAATTTGAAAAAAAAAATTCAAACATGATTTGAAATTTTCAACTTCAATACGAAAATCTGAAAAAATGAAAAAAATCAAATTCAAACATTCACAACCACAACCACCCTTAAAATCAACTACATTCACAACCACAAAAACATAAAATCTGAAAAAATTGAAATTTTTTCAAATTTTAAACAAAAACAAAATTTGAAAAAAAAAATTCAAAATAAAAAAAAATTCTGAAAATTTTTAAAAAAATCTAATTGTTTTTTTAAACAAAACAAAATCAGAAATTTTTTTAAACAAACAATACTCAAATCCAAACCCTTTTAAAATCTGGAAATTTTCAAACAAAAAAAAAAAAACTAATTTTCTTTGGAAAAAACGAAATTTTTTGCTGGATTTGGACCAGATTATGGTCAAATCGGAAAACTCATTGCTCGAAAAACCCACCGGAAACCCATTGGAAATTTTCTTTGAAAAAAAAAACGAAATCTAAAAATTTTTGTTTAAAAAAAATTCTGATTTTTTTTAAAAAACCTGGACAAAGAGAAGAAGAAGAAGAGAAGAAGAATGAGAGAAGAAGAAGACGGAGGAGAGAAGAGGAGAAGAAGAAGAAGAAAGAAAGAAAGAAGAAGAAGAATTCGTGAGAGAGAAAGAAACAAAAAAAAAACATTCTGCAAAAATAATGAGAGAGACAAGGAGAGAGAAGAGGTTTTGAAAAATAATGAGGGGCATTTAAGTCTCTTCAATGGATTATTTGACAAAAACAATCAATTTACTAATTCTGACTAAAAACAATAAAGTCTCTTAATTTGTGGTTAAAAAAGGGTATTTCCTCATTAAAAAAACCAAATGAAATTAATATTTTTTTTCTTTACCTCTTCTCTCTCTCATTTTCTCTATAACATTTTTTTCTTCATTCTCTCTCTTCCTTCTTTCTCTCTTCAATCTTTTCTTTCTCTCTCTTCCTTCTTTCTCTCTTCTATCTCTTCTTTCTCTCTCTCTCCACCGAATGTCACGCCTCCCTCCTCTCTCCACCATAATTTTTATTTTTTTTGCAACCCAAATATCCTCTATCATTCTTCTCTCCTCTTTAATCCAAATTCCAGATTTTTGAAAAAAAATTCAATTTTTCTTTTTTATTTTAAAAATTTTTCAGAATTTAAAAATGTTTGGATCTAAGTGTTAGTTGTTTATTTTAAGGGTGATTGTGATTGTGCTTAAGTTTGGGTATTGTTTATTTAAAAAAAATTCAGATTTTGTTTCGTTTAAAAAAAAATTCAGATATTTTTTTAAAGAATTTAGGTTTTTTTTTTTTTTATTTTAAAAAAATTCCAGATTTTAAAAAATTTCAAGATTAAGTTTGTTAATTTTTTTTCTCTAGATTAAACACACCAGTGCAAAACGGATTAAACACACCAGGCAAACGAATTAACACAGCAGGGCAAAACGAATTAAACACACCAAGCAAAACGAATTAAACAAACTATGGCAAAAACGAATTAAACATACCAGGGCAAAACGAATTAAACACACCACACCAGACAAAACGAATTAAACACACCAAGGCAAAACGAATTAAACACACCAGGGTAAATCAATTAAACGCATCTAGGCAAAACGAATTAAACACACCAGGCAAAACGAATTAAACATACCAGGGCAAAAGTGTGTTTAATTAAATACACCAAGTGTGTTTAATTAAACACACCAAGAAAAAGAAGACGACTTACTTATTTTGCCCTGGTGTGTTTAATTCTTTTTGCCTGGTATGTTTAATTATTTTTCCCTAGTGTGTTTAGTTGGTATGTCATAGTATGTTTAATTGGGTTTCCTTGGTGTGTTTAATTCGGTTTGCCTGGTGTGTTTCATTATTTTTGCTTGGTGTGTTTAATTATTTTGCCATGGTGTGTTTAGTTGGTATGCCATGGTGTGTTTAATTGGTATGTCCTAGTGTGTTTAATTCATTTTGCCTAGTATGTTTAATATTTTTTGTCTGGTGTGTTTAATTCATTTTTACCCTGGTGTGTTTAATTTGTTATATCTGGTGTGTTTAATTCCTTTTTACTCTAGTGTGTTTAATTCTTTTTGTCTAGTATGTTTAATTGATTTGCCCTAGTGTGTTTAATTGAGTTGTGTTGGTGTGTTTAATTCAAGCCAATTAAACACACCAGTAACACACAATTAAACACACCAGTCACAACCAATTAAACACACCATTAACACCTTTGTAAAATCTACAACTTGTAAAATCTACACAAGTCAAAACGAAAATCGGGAAAAAAAAAAAATAATTTCGAAAACAAATTAACAAACATAATCAAGTATGTTTTTAAAATCTGAAAAATTTTCAAAACAAAATAAAACTTGAATTTTTTTTTTAAAAACAGTACTCAAACTTAAGCACAACCATAACAACCCTTAAAATCAACAACTAACACCCAAATTCAAACCTTTTTAAAATCTAGAAATATTTCAACAAAAAAAAAAAATTTTGATTTTATTTTAAAATCTGGAAAATTTTCAACAAAAAAAAAAAAAAAACTAATTTTTTTTAAAAAAATCTAGGCTTGAGTCGCCCGATCTAGACCAAATCGTGGTCAAACCGAAAAACCCATCCCGCGAAAAACCCATCAAAAATCTGGAAATTTTCTTTGAAAGAAAACAAAATCTGAAAATTTTTGTTTAAAAACAATTCTGAATTTTTTGTAAAAACCTTGAAAAAAGGTTGAAGGAGAAAGATAAGATAGGAGAGAAAGAGAAGGAGAAGGAGAGAAGAAGAAGATGGAGGAGAGAGGAGGAGAGAAGGCATGAGATGGTGAGAGAGAAAGAGAAGAGAGTTGAGAAAGAAGAAGAAGAAGAAGAACTCGTGAGAGAGAGAGAGAAAGAAAGAAATAAAAAAATATTCTGCAAAAATGAGAGAGAAAATGAGAGAGAAGAGGTTTTGAAAAATAATGAAGGGCATTTAAGTCTCTATAGTGGATTCTTTGACAAATACAATTAGTTTACTAATTCTGCCCAAAAACAATAAAGACCCTAAATTTTTGGATAAAAAGGGCTACCTTTGGGTGCAACGTTATATGATGCAACGAAAATTTTTTGATTGTGATCATGTCTTCTTTGGTATAACCACATCAGCTAATATGTGATTGTATACTCTAATATGCGATCACAATAATTTAATTGTATAATCACATACAATTCATATGCGATAACATTATATATATTTATGATCATATGTAATCATATGTGATCACATACTATTTTTTAAAATTGTATGGTGTCATGTTGAACTCAAGAATGAGCAATATATTATATATATTATATTATATATGTTTATATATCATTATTTATATTATAATAATATATTATATAATAACATAATATATAAAATATATATTTATATATCATTAATATAATATATAATAATAATATATTACTTTTGGAAATGAGGGTATTTTTGGAATGGAGTTGGGGTATATGAGGGTATTTATGGAATATAAATTTTTGTTTGGAATGGAAGTGCAGGGAAAAATACGCATGGCGGAAGCGAAAAGTTTGATTGTATATTACAAAAAATTTTCCTTTTAAAAGATAAACCTTAACCCTTAATTAATTAATAAATAGCAAAAGGGTATCGTACCTTTTTTCCACATGACGACTGACGTTGCGTCGATAGTAATCCCAAGACCTTCCAATCCAACCATGAACGTGAATCACCTAGGAATGTGAGCTCTCTTTCTTTGAATTGTGTACCTGATGATAGATAACAAAAAAAATTTTCCTTTTGTTAGTCACAATAAACTTTCAAGAGAAAACGAAAAACGTTCGGTCACTTTTGAATTCTCAATATTTTGATCAAAACTCGCGTGAACCTTAATCGAAGTTGTGCACAAAGCCTTTTGATATAAAAGCTAGTAGTGCACTATCAAAAATAAAACGTTTCTTCTCTCTTTTTTGTCTTTGGCCGAAATCTCACACTATCCTTAGAGTTGGATTATTTTTTTTAAGCAAAAGAAATAATCTCTCTCAAAACCAAATTCCCTTTTTAAAAAATTGAGGGTTGACCGAATTCTATCTTGTGTAAACAAGGTGTTGGCTGAAATCTTCTACCAAATAAGATTTATGCTTTTTGACCTAAATCCTAACCCTAGGTAGATTTTCTTAGAATTTCAAACCCTAATCCAACTCTTTAGTGTATTTGTGACTACATCAAAGACTTCCTAATTTGACTAGATAAATAAATTCCTTTTATTTATCTAATTACCAAATAAAGTCTTTAATATTTATTATACAACCAACGATAGTATAATACTAAGAAACATATTCCTAGTTATAAAAAAATTTTAATTTTTAATTAAATAATTAATTAATTAATTAATCAATTAACTTCCATTTAATTAAATAATAAAATAAAATAATATTTTAGGCCAATATACTTAGCCTTGCCGCCCATGCCCATACATGTTATATATTGTTTTTCCATTTTATTAAATCCATTAGACTTTAATAAAAAGCTCACATGTGAACCAGACCCATTCTTACTAAAAGAAACAAGTCCACATGCCTTAAACTAATACATTAATATAAATTAACAACTCATTAAATAAATAATGTGCAAATTATATTCTTAATGTATTAATTACAATTCTAGATAGACCCATAAATTAGTTCAGTAGAATATATCAAGTAATCTATGCAGGTCTGTGTGGATTAGGGATCTTAGTGGGCTATCTAAATTTAAGTTTCAATAGGCATAACCCAATCATAATCAACAAATAATTCACTTGGATTCGATCTATTAATTTTAGCTCATACCATTAAAGAGTTAAAATTGTACTCTTAAATAAAGATAGAATAAGTAAATGTTTCTCATTCACATCCTAAACAATCTTATTGGAGATAGTGTATCCTCGTGAATAATATCAGTAGTCGCTAAGAGCTCATAGACCGCCTATAACTCTCCTAGTTACCATATTTACTCATATTACCACATTTTAAACTTCGATATTCTGACTTGTCCAGAAACCATGTTTCAATAGACGCTATCGAAAACTCAACGTTAAGATTTGATATCCAATACTTCAAAATATCCATATGATAATATTATACTCTCATTTGAATAAATGGAGTCACGATGTCCATATCTATAAAAGAAGTCCTCTATTGATTAGCAAATGAATACCACAAAACTATTGAGGATAGACTATATTATATAATCATACTCATTGATAGCTCAAATGATAACACCTGTAACCATAAGTCCATCATTTATCTCAAGATTAAGATAGATTCTTCGATTGCCCTCATAATGAAAACTTTTATCCATTGACGGCTATAAATAAAGTATTTCATTGTGATCATATTCAATGCACCTAGTGCACTTGATTCTTTTACTCAAAAACACTTTGATAATTTTAGACTCATCATATCACATTTGATCCCACTCAAATGGTAGCAAAAGAATCTAACACTTTAATAAGGTAAATGTGTTCACCCTTTATCTTAAGTTGTGAACATTATTCGAGACTAACTAAAGAATTGTGTCTACCTCATACATATCCTGATGCACGAACAATTCTTTATTTCTCATGGTCTTTTGATCTTATGATTATTTACTTTTGACAATTATAATAATTAAACTATAAATGTTATAAGATTTTTTAAACAAGAAATCATTTAATTAATATGAAAAGATTGTGAACAACATTATTACACTCTTACTATTGAGCATAATCCTAACAGGAAGGACATTCCATTGGTTTTTGGATGGAATGCTTATTCCACCAAAATGGTGGAATCCCCATTCCATTGCATTTTAGAAAACCAAACAGATGGAATGAATTTATTTCCATTCCATTCCATCCAGTCAAACATGGCCTATAGGATACTTGTGACATCAATTGTAATAAGCATGATTTGGAATACAACTCTCACTACATGGGAGATATTTCTCAACATGCATCTTGCAATATAATGAACAAATGTAAGACTTAGATTACTAATTTATATGGGTAATTGAATTATTAACGTGTCTCTTAGTATGAAACAGGACGGTGCAAAATAAATAAACAATTTTAAAAAAAATTATTTTTTTGAATTTTTTAAAAGCAAATGATTTTAAAATAAATTTATTAAATTTAAAATTTTACTTATCCAATATCAATTTTTCCAAAAACCAATATCTTACTGTGAAATAAATTCATATTGGGATATTGTTTGGTGTTGAAAATAGAAAGTAAAAATTTTAAAAAAATTATTGAAGATAAATAAAAAATTTGAAAAAAAAAAACAAAAACCGTCAATAAAGACAGTTTTTCTTGTAGTGGTTATAACTAAACTATTAAATACTTTTGAGATTCGTTTAGTACACTGTATTGGATTGCATTGGATTGAATTGTATTGTATTGGACCACATTATTATAAATACAAACTTGTATTTGATGATGCACTGTATTATATTATATTAAGTTATTTCAATACAACTTTACTGTAATCTATTATAATATAAAAATATAATATGTAAAAAAGTTAATAATTCATTTTAAATATTCCTACCATGAATAAATCAATGATATTTTTATATTAAAATCAATAAATATTTATTTTATTGACATAAAAGTTTAAATAAATAATATTTTTATAAATAAAATAAATATTTTCAATATAATTTTGAAATTATATTTAAAAAAAATTAAGAGCATAGCACATAGTTTTATCAATCTTCTATTTTTGTTGAGAAGAAAAAGAAAAAAAAAGTGTTTTTATTCTAATACAGTACAACCTAATACCACTAAGTATTATATATTAGCTAATATGATATTTAATGTATTAGGCAATTAAAATATACTAAAATAATACAATATAGTGTTTGCACCAAACATCAAATACTGTATCGTATTATTTTAGTACAGTTTAATTGGTTAAAACAATACAATGCACACTACCAAACATGACCTAAATGGTGGATAACCCGTAAACAAAATGACCAAAATTTTGGAACGAGTGAAATTCGATATTCAGACGTCTTGGATGACTATATATATGAGATCTTGATGAGGATCATGTGGCAATCTCGTATTTGGGTCGCATAAAGCACCCAAAACAGGGTTGACTTTCCGGGCTTATAACTTTGCATTTCGTCCTCCGTAACGAATCGCAAAGGCCCAAAAAGGGCCATTTAGTTTGTTGTTCAGATTCTTTTAGTTTCTTGCACAACAATTAGGTGTTTCTTTTCTTTCTTTTTTTTTTGTGTAGGATTTGTTTTTAGCTTTATATTTGGGATTCTTTCCCAATTTCATTTAGAAACTTTAGGATTATAGGAGATTTCGAATCCATATGGATTCCGGTTTATTTCTTTTAAATAGATTGTATTAGGGTTTGGATGATTAGTTTTTGATGAAACAAAAAATAAATTACTTGAGTTTTACTCAAAATATCTCTTTTTTTTCCTAGCATTCTTGGAAACAATAGGAATCAAGATTGTTTGTTTATTTGATTGCATGAGTTTACGTTTCCAACCACATCAGAGTCTTTATATAACAACATATAACAATATTAAAAAAAAAAAAAAAAAACTGCAATTGAGTATATGCGTAATTTGCTCGAATTGCGTCATGTAGCATATGTTTTTCCTTTGATCATTCATCCATACCACATAACATGATGATTTTAATATGCAGAGGCAGACCAACATAAAGATTAGATGGGACCCATGCCCCACCTTATATTTTCAAAATAATAATAATAATAATAAATTCACAATACATAAGATAACTGGATAGCACAACAGGTAGAGGTACTTCCCATTCTTATTAATAATGAGGGTTCAAGTCCTGATATTTACATTTTACTTGATTTTAATAAATTTTTATATTTTTTTTATTTTATCATCTTTTCTAATTCATTTATCAAATTTTCATTTTCTTCTAAAATAAAAAATAATTCACTTTCTCTTTTCTATCATTATCAACTTCTTAATTACCCATGATTTATGGTTACTTAATTCAATTTTATTTTATATTAAATATTATATTACTATTTTTTACTTTTACTATTTCTAACTGGTTCAGTTTAACATACCTAACACATCACATCAATAAACCCTAAAATCTCAAATTTTAATTTTTTGTATTAAAATAGTCCATCTATTATTATGATTCATTTTATTTTATCTTTAGTATTTTTCTTTATTTATAACTTTAATTTATTTAGAATCAATAAATCAATAATTTACCAATAATTAGAAGAATAAGAAATTCAAAAACATGTCTAGTAATATTTATAAATAAATTATTTTGTATAAATTTAAACTAAATTCATTATAAATACAAAACAAAATTTCTTATTATAAAATTAGATTGTAATTTATATTGTTTTTCTTGTTATTATCTGTTTCTTGTTTTTATTTCTTTTTAAATTTAAGATTATTTAGTTCATTTTTAGTAAGTATTTTATTTGTTTTATTTCATACCCTAAACTTTGTTATACCATTGATTTTTCTTTATATAAAAAAAAATTAATTTTGTTTCATAAAAAACTCATTTTACTATGATCTCAATTTTTAATTATTATTATTTTTTATATATAATTGTTATTTAGTTTAAGTGTCCACCTATTTAAAATTTCTGGGTCTGCCACTGTGAATATAGGTTATGCGTATATGCCTGACACATTAATCAAAGAATTTCTTCCTTGGATATGTGATTGATAGTTAACAAAGGGGAATATAATGAAAAAGGCACAGGTCAGAAAAAGGAACCAACGACCTGGATCCTCTCCTACATATCTTACCTTTTTCCTCATCTCTTCAAATCATGTGATTGGTTATTGATAAAGTGATAGTGAAAAACAATCACATCTTAACCACTCATTCACTTCAATACTGATATGTCATGAGATCAATAAAGATGAGGAGATGATCATGATCTATTAAGAAGACATTTATACTTATCATAGCATGATTAAGATTATTCAAAGCTAGATACTGCTCCAATAATAGTCTGTTGAATAAATGTAAGATTAAATTAAATGACACCACCTAATGTGATTTGCCGGTAAAGAGTGTTCATTCATCCGACAATATCTTATTTCAAATTGCTATACTGTAGGTGGTATTTGGTATATAAACTAATAGAAATCAGAATTAATTAACGGCAAAGAGTGTTCTTTCAATAAATTTTGTTATTATTGTTTTTCGGGTATGACATAATATGTTTTACATGAGAGTTCAAAAGGGCATGTAAATTGCCTGGTGGGATTAACAGCCATTGTGTCTTTCAATAAATTTTGTTATTATTGTTTTTAGGGTATGACATAATATGTTTTACATGAGAGTTCAAAAGAGCATGCAAATTGCCTGGTGGTCTGGTGAGATTTGTATACATATAAAAAAAAAAATGATCTGTTTTGGTTAGTTGATAATATTAATTGAAAATTTTGTGAAGGATTCTTGCGAAAGCACTTCATTAACTCTTAATTTATATGGATTAGATCTTTGTTGCTGAAAGAATGTTTAATTCTTGATCGATCTGTAGGGAAGACCGACTAAATATGTCACCTCAACACACTAAAGTAGCTGTCGCATTCAAAGCCTCTGTTAGAACTTAGAGATTATAAATTCACGTGAGTATTCATGAATCCAGAATGTCCATGTTTGTTCAATTTAGCGAATCCAAGTCATTGATCCGTTTTGCGACTGATACGGGACTCCTTCCGTTAATTGGTGGTTGATGTTAAAGATAATGCTTAAGTCAATGAATTTTAGTCAATTTAGTAATACTTGTACAGCTATCTTAGTAGTTTAGTTAAACTTGTACAGCTAGAGTTTTACTTTTACATAATCTTCGTCTAAGTAGGTTTTTCAAATTAGCTTGTAACAAGAGCTGCTGCTCAAATTTATGTATATAAATATTCCTCAAATAATAAACCAGAAGGGTGATTGATTCAGTATAAACAAATTCAATTCTTTACATGGTATCAGAGCATCGATAACTCAAACGAGTCAACGATCCAACAATGGCCACCGGTGCTTCTTCTTCCACAACTACCATGACAGTCATCTCTTCTACTTTTTCCTCTTATGATGTGGCTCCCTCCTCAAATACAGTAATCTCCATCAACATTACCGTTCAAGCTCCCTTAAAACTCATTGCAACTAACTAGCACTCCTGGAAACTTCAATTTCATACCCTACATATCAGATTTGATCTCATGAAGTTCATTGATGACACATCTCCATATCCTCCGGCCAACATAACAACAAACGGTACAACCACACCATATCCGGCCTATAACATCTGGCATAGGCAAGACCAGTTGCTTCTGAATGCAATTCTTGGATCCATAACCCCATTAATCTTACATTTTATCTCTTTCGCTCAAACTGCTCGTGATGCATGGGTTGCCTCAGTCAACACTTATGCTAAGCCTTCCAAAAGACACATCATGCACCTTAAAGGCGTACTCACCAACATCACCAAAGGTACACGATCCATCACTGAATATATTCAACAAGCGAAAAGTGTCGCTGATGAACTGGCCATGCTTGACGCTCCTGAAAACCCTGAAGATCTAACAGTAAAAATTTTAAATGGTATTGGTGATGAGTTTAAGGACATATCATCCGCAGTCCGCGCCCGTGACACTGCAATCTCCATTGAAGAATTGCATGAGAAACTTCTTAACTCTGAAACTCTTTTGAAACAAGACAACACGAAAACACCCAGGTTACCTATAACGGCTAATTTCATTGCCAAACCAACCTCTGGACATCACCAATCCAATCAACACAATAATCGGTCTCACACAACACAATCCAACAGGCTGGCTGCACCAACCTCTAATTTTCGAAACTCTGGGAACTTCTCGTCCTCAAGTCCGGTGAACAGGTCAACCCCTAGACCCTACTATGGTTTTTGCCAACTGTGTAGTGAACAGGGACACACGGCCAAACGGTGCACCACGTTCAGCGTTTCTTCTATCCAAGGTCGTTCTCAAACGAACCAGCCACATGCACAATGGCAACCTTACGCGAACTATGCTGCACCAAATTCCACTAACACACTAGAATGGCTTCTGGACTCTTGTGCCTAGCACCATGTCACTTCTGTCTTGAATAACTTATCACTGCACTGTCCCTATGATGGCTCCGATGATATAATGATTGGTGACGACTCAGGTTTACCTATCACATACTTTGGTTCTCTTTATCTCCCTACCAAGAATTCATCTTTTTTATTATCTAATGTTTTGTGTGTGCCCAAATGAATTAAAATCTGATTTCGGTCTCCAAATTTTGTGTTTCTAATCAAGTTACCATTGAATATTTGCCATTTCTTTTATTGTGAAGGATCTTCGTACGGGGGCGCGGCTCATTCAAGGACGGACTAGGAACGAGGTCTATGAGTGGCCATATGAGCTCAGCTTGACAAACCACCTATCCTTGTCTTTTCCAGTATCAAGGCCTCTCTCCCCAAATGGCATCATCGTCTAGGTCACCCATCGCCAAAAATATTGTCTAAATTAGTGTCTTCAAAAGAAGTGTGTGTTCTTTCATCTAGTAATTCTAGCAATCCATGTAGTGCATGTCAAATTAATAAAACTCATAAGTTACCATTTTCAGTTTCCATTGTTGTTAGTTCCAAACCGCTTGAAAAGATTTATTCTGATTTTTGGAGTTCTCCAATTATTTCTAAAAATGGTTACAAGTACTACTTATTATTTGTTGACCACTTCATGAAATATATGTGACTGTATCCCTTAAAACTCAAATATGACGTCCATGTAGTTTTCAGTCGCTTCAAAACCCTAGTGGAAATTTTTTTCAAAAACTCCATAGCTCTAAGAAAAACACTAGCAACTTATGGCATCTCACACTTTACTACATCACCTCACACACCGGAACACAATGGTGTCTCCGAGCGTCAGCATCGCCACATTGTAGAGATAGGTTTGTCTCTTCTAACACATGCCTCACTTCCCCTCACATTCTGGTCATATGCCTTTCAAACTGCTATATACTTGATTAATAGGATGGCTACACCAGTCCTAGACATGTCGTCTCGTTTTGAAAAAAAATTCGGTGTCAGTCTGTCATATGCCAAGCAGCGCGTATTTGGGTGTCTTTGCTACCCATAGGTTAGGCCATACAATAATCACAAACTCGAGCCTTGATCCAAGGCATGCATCTTCATAGGGTACTCCCAGTCACAAAGTGCCTATCACTGTTTAGATCTGAAAACCGATCGTATATTTGTTTCCAGACATGTCAACTTCGTTGAGTCAGTAATCCCACACAAAACACTAAACACTAAACATCAACCTTCCTAGGTCTAGCAACCAATTGTGTTCCACTTGGATATCCCACGAGTCCTCGTCTGTCCCAATTCTGGTCTCCCACGCCCACTATCTGGCTGTGTAAGAGATCCCTTGACAGATCATGCTCCTTGACTCTTGAGCAAGGGCTACGGCCTCGCCTCTTTTACCATCATATACGGCTAGCTCTCCTTCGCAACTGTCCTCGCCACATGCAACACACAGTTGCACCACATGCCTTATCCACCGACCAATTTATTAAACTGAATTCTACCCACCTGATTGCACCAGCTGCCTCCCCAAATACCGCACCACATGCCACCCAAAATGCACCAGCTGCCTCCCCAAATATTGCACAACGTGCCACCCAAAATACCCAGTAGCTTGCACCAGTACCTATACGTAATCCCGCACAAAACACTGCCCAAACCGCTACATCAGTCCCGACCAACACACCTCCAAACAATGACCATCACATGATAACCTAGTCCAAAAACAATATCCATAAACCCCTTTCCAAAATGTCCCTAACCAGTGTGCTATCTCCTACCCATGTCGAGCCCACATATGCCTCTCAGGCTATGAAAATTCCAGAATGGAGACGTGATATGTCTGAGGAGTTTGATACGCTTGTGTGCAATGGAACGTGGGATTTAGTCCCCTCGAGTGCCTTGAATAAAGTTGTAGGGATGTAAGTGGCTGTTTCGCATAAAAAGATCTCCGGATGGTTCAATTTCAAGGTACAAAGCCCGTCTGGTAGCCAAGGGATTTCATCAACGACCGGGTCTTGATTACACTGACACTTTTAGTCCAGTTGTTAAATCTACTACAATTCATGTCATACTGAGCATAGCAGTGTCCCGTGGCTGGTCTCTTCTCCAACTTGACGTGAACAATGAGTTCATGTAGGGTTACTTGTCTAAAATTGTCTTTATGACACAACCCCCAGGATTTACGAATCCTGCATATCTATCACATGTCTGTCATCTCAAGAAGGAGATTTATGGCCTCAAGCAAGCGCATCGGGCATGGTACAATGATCTTCGCCAATTTCTTCTTCAGAATGGGTTTGTAACCTCACATCCGATACCTCCCTGTTTATATTTAATATTGATGGTTGTACTTATTTTTTGTTGGTATACGTTAATGATATCATTGTCACTAGGAGTAATGGTGATCTAGTTGACAAGTTCATTAAGACACTGGCTCGAAGATTCTCAATCAAAGACCTTGGCACCTTGTCTTACTTCTTCGGGGTTGAAGTCCTCCCTTATTCGGTCGATTTGTACCTCTCTTATTAAAAGTACATACTGTTGTTTGTATTGCTTAAAAACAATCTGGTTCGAATCTACAAGAGACAGAAAAACAATAAACAAAAACAACACGTTAGGGAAATCGAGGCCCCGTGTTTCACACGGTGTCCTTAAGACAATTTCACCGTATTTAACATCGTATGTGTATAGCAATTGTCTCCAAAGATACAACGATTTAATAGTGGAAGTGTGAAGCACAAACCACTCTCAGTGAACTCAAATCGAATTCAAACTTACCAAGAACAGAGAAGAGAATTAACAGAGAAGAAAATATTCGGCTGTTGTATATGTGTGTATACTGGAATGTCTTTTCTGTGAAGAGAGACTAGGGTTTTATAGAAACCGAAATTAGGGTTTAGGTGGAAATCCTTGATTAACACGTTTTTTATATGATAAAGGAAATTAAATTAATTAGAGAATAATCTTCTAATTAAAGAGATTTATTTCTAATTAAAAACCGGTTCTGTATTTTAGTGATCAAGTAAGAGTCCAGAATCCAAACAATTAATCCTTTCCTTATCAGTTGCAAAAATGTTGACTTAGGGAAATGGCAAAAATTCAACTGTACTCTCATGGTCCAATCGGATCAGCATTCGTGTACGCAGGATACACCCACACACAAGTCACGCATTCGAAGGTTCGAGATCCATGATCTGCACCCCCCCCCCCCCCCCAATCTACGTGCGCGAGAGAGAGCATCTATACCACACACATGTTGATAGCTCATATCACACATTCACTTATATACTACATATAAATGATTTCCCTAAGCAATGTGGGATTCACTTTATTCCCTACACAATGGGGCCACTTTCAGACTCAATTTCTCATTCATCAATTAACCATTTTCTGAATTTGAGTATACCATTTCGAAGCTCTCATGGAGGAGAATTCGAATCCACTTTAATCTTCCATTTTCATAGAATTTATCATACTCAATTTGTGCTCTCAAATTAAGAGTTTATCACAAAATTTCCAACATGTACTTGATCTACTTTCTCACACCAAGATATTTGATGCCAAGCCGGTCTCTACACCCCTACCCGTTGATCATGATCTTAAGCTTCTTGATGGCATCGCCCTCACGGATGCCACTGAGTTTTGTCAGGTAATCGGGGCCTTACAATACCTATCATTTACACAACCTAACATTGCTTTTGCATTAAATAAACTTGCCCAATTCATGCATCGTCCAATGATTGGTCACTTTCCTTTACAAAACGTCTCATGAGATATCTACGTGGTATGATTAAACATGGCCTACTACTGCGTCGTGATTATCCTATATCACTTCATGCTTACTCTAACACTGACTAGGCTGAAAATAAGGATGATCGCACCTTCACTAGTGTGTATGTCGTCTTTCTTGGGTCAAATGCAGTCTCATGGTGCTCTCACAAACAACACACGGTCGCTAGGTCGTCAACTGAAGCTGAGTAAAGAGCCGTTGCTCACACTACCGCAGAAGTAATATGGCCCTCTTCCCTACTGTGTGAGCTTCTCATCTTGTCTTCTACTCCGCCAACAATTTACTGTGACAACATTGGTGCCACGTACCTCTGTTCCAATCTTGTGTTCCACTCCCGAATGAAACACATTGCCATTAATTTTCATTTCGTTCGGGAAAAGGTTCAAAGTGGTAAGCTTCACGTCTCACATGTTGCCTCTGCTAATCAACTGGCGGACTCACTCACTAAACCTATGTTTAGGACATGATTCTCTCTGATACAGTCCAAGATTGGTGTGTCTGAAATGTCCACCATCTTGCGAGGGCGTGTTAAAGACAATGCTTAAGTCAATGAAGTTTAGTCAATTTAGTAATACTTGTAAAGCTATCTTAGTAGTTTAGTTAAACTTGTACAGCTAGAGTTTCCTTTTATATAATCTTCCTCTAAGTAGGTTTTCCGAATTTGCTTGTAACAAGAGCTGCTGCTCAAATCTATGTATATAAATATTCCTCAAATAATAAACTAGAAGGCTGATTGATTCAGTATAAACAAATTCAATTCTTTACAGTTGAGTCTGATGCCAAGGTTGTGGTAGACATGATTAATGGGGGTATGGCACCTCCTACTAATGTTGGGGTCATTAGTGAAGATATTTTTGGTCTACTGGCAAATTTACCTATATTTTTGCTTGGTTAGACAAGCAAACATGGGATAGGGCATGAGTGGGATGCCTACATAGTAGGGATGTCATTTGACATTGATGTTTCATGTCTTCTCTAGGCATTCATAAAAAAAAAATAAAAAAAAATGTACCTGTAACTGTTACTTTTGTGCCTAGGAATGCTAATGTTGTTGCTCAATCCTTAGCAAAGTTACCTGTTTTGGCTATGTCAGACCGCTTTTGGATGGAGTCTGTTCCTCCCTATGTGGAGATGTTAGTCCTGGATGATTGATCGTGCCAAATATGTCGTATATTTAGGCTCTCAATTCTGTATCCTTTGTCTAGTTCTCGTATGTTTTTCTGTATATTTTCTGTCTAATAGACTCGTTTGTGCTAATTATAGACAATAAACGTAATTCAGGTGTTAGAGATGAAAAGTAGGAAATTCAGATGCGAAATAGCCAGAGTCAGCACAAAGTGTGGGTCAAGTACGGGTCCTAACCGCACTCCACTCGCACTCCAAGCCAAAACCGGGACATAATACCTGCAGCCAAGATAAAGTGCGGGTCATTCAACGCACTCCACCCGCACTCCAAGCTGGACCAGAGAATTAGAATTGCAGCTGACAGTTAAAGTGCGGGTCAAGTGCAAGTCATCCAACTGCACTCCACCTGCACTGTTGCCCAGAACAGAGAGTTTGAATTGCACCTGAAAGTTAAAGTGCGGGTCTAGTAAAGGTCATCCAACCGCACTCCACCTGCACTCTGCGCGCGACAGCTTCTGTTTTCAAGCATTAGTGACCTAATTTTATATCCCCTATAAATAGAAAAGCATGAGAACGAACCAAAGGAACCTCCATACAGGCCACCACACATATATTTTCTGTAACATAGCTAATCTTAGATCTTAGAACATTCTCCCTCTCATCCAAACCATCTCTACTCAACTCAAAGGCAGCTAGGAGACTTTAATTCAAGCTTCAAGGAAGAGAGCTCTTCAAGGGTTTCCTCTCAATCTCTCTCTTAGTTTTGTATTTGTTGTAATGAACATGAGTAGCTAAAATACCCCATTATGGGTTTGATGTTATTTGTTTGATGGATTTTGGGCATTTGTAAATAAACTCTATGTTTTATATACATATCTATCTCTATGTTTTGTTCTTTGCTTTTAACGATTTCATTATTGATTTGTTGGGATACACCCTCTTAGCGTGTTAATTTGGAATCTTTATTGCTTATTGAATGGATGGGATTTCCGGAATCCCAGCTCAACAACCGTGTTCTTAATCTAACCTCAAACGGGTGACCGACACTATACACCCTAGGTCGGCATTTGAGAGAGGATTAGAAGCCTTCGCTATACACCCTAGGTTGGCTACTTTAGCGATTTTACGAGAACTAACCTTCGAGTAAAATCTGGTTGAATAACCTCGAGCTTCATCCAATCTCAAATGGGTGGTCTCCGTTATACACCCTAGGACGGCCACTTGTGAAGGAATTGGAAGTCATCGCTATACACCCTAGGATGGCTATGTTAGAAATAGGTCAAGCCATAGTTAGATAGATGAGCTTCATGGTTAGAATCCCAATTGAGCAACTAGCCACTGTTAGTTGTTTAGGAGGGATTAATCGCTAGTAAGTGGTTTTCGCTATACACCCTAGGTTGACCCCTTGCTAGTGATACATAGTCAACACTATACACCCTAGGTTGGTTACATTTGTCATTACATGCTTAATTGAGAGTTTGTTGCAATTGTTTCAATATTCGCTTACGAGTCCATCAACTCCATAGTTCCATCATCATACATTCATCACTCCATTACCATTCCATTTAGATTGCAATCTTAGTTTAGTTTATATTATATTTTCACCTACCATATACTTTACTTTTATGTTCACTTGTTCTATTAATCTTAATCTTATTACCGCTACCCCGATCTCAGTGGACGACACTCGTGCTTACCGCTTTACTCGTATTTATACTTGTGAACGCATCGCATAGGTTTTATAAATTGTTTTGACGGACGGTTTTCTAACGGCGAAAAACGTCCTATCAATGATTGTTCAGGGTAGTTGCTTGTAATTCGTTGTTTCCCTTTCGTCAAAAAAATAAAATAAAAATTAGTGGTGGTGTTAAAGGGTTAGGTCTTTAACTAGACAAAAAAATTCAAAAGTCTTGAACAAAATGTTTGATATAATATCGTCTGTACTGGTATAGAAGAAAAACAATGAAATATGATTATTATTGTAGTACAAATTATTTACTATACCTACCACTTATGCAATTTAATACAATTAATTCAATGCATGGTCACTGATAATTTCTATCAGATGATCCTGATGAAGTCATTGTAACAGAAACATATATATTTTATCAAACACTTAACGTACATTTTGTAATTAATTTCCACGATATCACATCAAGAATTTCAGTCGTGCTTAGCATCTCAAAGATTGTTCTTTAATTCAAGTAGGGTGTTAATTACTTCTCTCTAAACAATTTTGACATTGACTTCACTTTCATTTCATAAGGAATTGTTTTTTTTTTTTTTTTTTTAATATAAGCTATTGGACTTCAATATCATATAATATCGTTTAATGAACTTTAGTTTCAAACTTCTGATATCAACCAGATTTATTGGCTTTTGACAAAAAATAATAATTAAAAATGAAATAAAATTGACCAAAACCCTTTTATGTCATTAATGGTTATGTGTTCAAACTTCAAAGAGACATGATAATGAAATAAAATTTACCAAAACCCTTTTGATGTCAGTAATGGTTATGTCTTTAAAGAGACATGATATATAAATATATAAATATATATATATATATATAGTGAGTCTCTCATAAGGGATCCATTATTTTAATTTCGATAAAGACCACTATGAAACCACATTGATTTGAATGCATTTTGATTTGAATTATTTTGTGGATGATAATTTCATCGAAATCTACCTATAAATAAAATTTGAGAATTTTTTAAGTACTAGAATTATTTTTCTTGAATTTTACTATATTTCACCAATTTGTCTAATTCCTTCATATTTAAAAAAATCAGGATAAATAGTTTTAGTGCTTGAAAATTTTTCAAATTTTATTCATAAATAGATTTCAATGAACTTATCATCTAAAAAAAAAATTCAAATCAAAATTCATTCAAATCAATGTGATTTCATAATGGTCTTTACCGAAGTTAAAATAAGAGATACCTTATGAGAAACTCACTATATATATATATATATATACATATATTTTAAATAAAATTGGACTAATCTAAGGGAAAAAAGCATCACAAACAATCATATGCTGAAAAACCCTTAGACATATATAGTGAGTCTCTCATAAAAGATCCCTCATTTTATTTACGATAAGAACCATAATGAAATCACATTCATTTCTATGATTTTCGATCTGAATTTTTTTATATATGATATGTTCAATTAAATCTACCTATGAATAAAATTTCATAATTTTTCAATCATCATAACTATTTATCCCAATTTTGTTAGATATGAAGGCATCAGAAAATAGACGAAATATAGGGAAATTCAAGAAAAATAGTTGTACTGTAGTACTTGAAAAATTCTCAAATTTTATTCATAGGTAAATTTCATTGAATATATCATCAACAAAAACATTCAGATCAAAATTCATAAAAATGAATGTGATTTTATTATTGTCCTTACCGAAATTAAAATAAAAGATCATTTATGAGTGAAACATTATATATATATATATATATTACTACGAAAAAATTGAGCTATAAGAACCAGACTTTTAGGGACGAAAACAATTTGTCCCAATATACAATAGGATGTCTATTAGAATGAAATTAATTATCGTCCCTAAAAAGTGTAAACCCAAAAATCCACTTTTAGAAGAATGTAAATAGATGATTTGAGGATTTATTGGGACAGAAATAATTTTGTTGCTATCCGTGATTTATCGGACTATATTTTACTCCCAACTTCTTTATCAGTATGAATTTTGTTTAGTCTCGTTACGCTATCTATCGTGACAAATTTTGTTTAGTTACAAGAGGATTTCTTTTATTTTCTTTTTTATATATAATTTAATAATTAATTAATTAATTTTTTGAAATTCCTAATTATGTTTTATTTTATTTTATTTTTTTTTAAGATTTCTACCGAAAGACACATTGAGAATTAAATTACCATTTAAATTAGAAAATGAGGCAATAGGGAGCATTTTTTTTTCCCAAGAACTTCTCTATAGAAACAATTTTTTATTAGTCTCAAAAGGCTGTCTATCGGGACATTTTATTTTTTATTTTCATACCAAGAGGTTTTTTATTTTTATTTTTAATTTTCCTCTTTTATTTAATAGTTTTAATAATTAATTAATTTGTTGAAATTCTTGATTATTTTTTAAAGCTTTCCCTTGGAGACAAATTAAGACTTAAATTACCATATAAATTAGAAAATGAGGTAATATGTATCATTTTTTTCATCCCAAGAGGTTCTCCGTCGGAATGAATTTTGTTTTGTCTTCAATAAATTCACTATAAGGACCAATTACATTTAGTCCCGAGAGTTTTTTTTTTTTAATTTTCCTTGTTTTGTTCAAAATTTAAAATTTTAATTAATTTTCTTCACTTTTTTATATTTATTACAATAGATTAATAATTCAAAAAATTATATATATAAATATATTTTGTAAATATAATAATAAGAATCTAAATTATTAAATATTAAAATGCACAACCACTTTTAAGTGGTTGTACATTTACCCTTCCCCTTTGTGATAAGGATTCGAGTCTTACATTTGTCTATTAAATCACAAGATCTAGAGAAACATTTGATTGAGCCAAAAAGTAAATGATTTTTGGCCCTCATTCCCGACTCTTTTTGCTTATTCTCGGGCAATATCCCGTGATTTAATGGTGTGAATCAAGTGTTTACAGGTTTATTTAGATCATAAGGGCATTGATAAGAGATGGAAGAATTAAGGTGCAAAAAGTGCAAAAAGAAGAAAAAAGGGAATTGAATAGGGGACTGTCGCGATTTATATGTCTTTACAATGACACAATGACAAAAGTCCCAGATTCAGTGAAGACAAGTCCAAGCCATTGTCGCAGTTTTAGTGTCGCTGTTAGGACACCATGATAGAGAAGAGAGAAGTCAGTGAAGACAATCAGGTGTGATGTCGTTGGTTTAGTGTCGTGTGTTTGCCAACCGCGACAGAGAGGAGAAAAATCAGAAAATCAATCAAGTCTAAGTTTCGCTACCAACCACGACACCACTTTGAGATTTTAGATCTAAGATGTCGCTTCTTCAATGTCGTTGGCTTGGCAACACGAAAAGATTAAAGATCCCATATCCAAATGTCGCTTCTAAGATGTCGCTTCCAGAAGTAAATGTGGAAATGTTGAATGAAAATTGTGACGAACTTGACTAAAGAAGAGACAGAGCTCATATTAAGAACGCAACATACCAACAAAGAGTTGCGAGGTACTACAACTCAAATGTAAGCTAGCGAAGATTCCAACTAGGTGACCTGGTTATGAGAAATGTAATGCCTAACACCAAAGACAAAGCAGTAAGAACTCTGGCAGATAGATAGGAATGACCATTCTAGATCATTGGAATTACATAACATGGAGCTTACTAGATCAGTAGATCTAAGGTGGCTGGATGGACAAACCATGAAACGACCAAAACCTTAAAATATAATATCCATAGACATTTTATTGTGATCATTCAAGTTAATCATCAATAAAATATCTTTCAGCATAACAAGTCTAAAGAAAATGGTGAGGTAATAACCTCGCCTAAATTTCCCAACTTGTACACCAGCTCCAAGCGATTGCAATACCTCACCACGTTAAAGACAAGGTAGCACCTAAGATAACTAGTGCGAATAACGTTAAACACTGAGACTTACCCTAGGATAAAGCACTACCGACCTCGTTCGACCACCTCGACAAGTTAAAGACAGGAAAGCACCTGGGATAACATGCACGAGTAGCATTAAACATTAGGACTTACCCCAAGATAAAGCGCTTACAACCTCGTTCGGCCACCTCACCACGTTAAAGACAATGTAGCACCAAGGATAACACATGCGAGTAACGTTAAACATTAGGACTTACCTTCAAATATAGCCATGTCAAACTCGTTCGGCCACCTCGCCACGTTAAAGACTAGGCAGGACACAGGATAACACGTGCACGTAGTGTTAAACATAGGGACTTACCACAAGATAAAGTGCTGCCAACCTCATTTGGCCACCTTATTGCGTTAAAAGTTGAGTAGCTCCCACGATAATACGCACAAGTTCACAAGTAACATGGAAGCCCTTATTTTGCCTAAATTGGCGACAAGCAAATATTTCAAAGATGAATAGGTTTATATGAAAAGTCAGCTACAAAGAAATCACAAAGTCAAAAGCATGACTGAAATCTATTTTATTCATAAATGAGAGATTACAAAGAGGATAAGAAATAACTAAACACGCCTTCTCAATGTGAAGACCCTTCACTTAGCCCACTAGTGGGGAGCTAATCATCCTCCCACTCCAAGGTCCTTTCGCCTTCAAACGTATCATAATGGAGGCCGCATACGGGGCCTACATCATACGGTTCTCACATACACGTAAGTCATTGGTCAATATGGGAATACTCCTTTAAGACACCTGTAGCATTTGGCATTTCAAGGTGCATCGGCAGAGGTCTTTCCCAAGTGATCTATAGTGAGCTCCCCACCACTTGTAACTCTTCTTCAAAGAGGCAAAGGCCTCTGCTACCTCGTCCTTTATTATATTTTCAAAACGAGACATGACCTTCTAGGACATTCGGTCCTTTTATGAGTAAAGGTTTTAGGCCATTTTCATCTCACTTTGATGCTCACAGTACATGGCAGTGTCATAAGCAGAACAGTTCTTGAACCTATCCATAGTGCTGAGCTCTAATTTGGCCCTAACATAGGCGAGGGCGTTGTCTTTGCCATCCTTGCTCTCTGAGTTCGCGGATGACCTGGTCCTTAAAATCAACTTTTCGCTCAACAGTAGGCAAGGCCTGGTGCTTAAAAGAAGCTCCTCGCTCGACAGCAGCCAATGCGACAGTAATAGTAACGAGTTGCTCCTCCAATGCAATTTTACCACCTTCTAGGCGAGTAGCTCTCTATTGGGACTTTGTGAGCTGAGTAGCCAATGTGGCTCTCTTGACCTCAATTAATTTCACATTCAAGAGCATCTGAGCAGGTGAAAAAGACCATACACATATAAAAATAAATGAGAGGACAAAGAAAGGAAGGTTACGTCAAAAGCACAAACTTACAGGGAGAAAAAATTAAAGTATGCTCTCAATCTGCCGTCTAAAGGGATCAAGATAAGATTTTGGAATCGATAAGGAGCCCTAAAGAAGGTTGACTCATTGGTTAGCGCGAGGAGCTATTTTTCAACTAAATACAATGCAGAATTCGAGGAACTAAGGGCAAGAGCTTGAGGTATAGGTACAGCAGGAGATGGGGAGACCTATAAGTTTTATCGAGAAGAGTAGCACAAACCTCTTCCCCATCAATTGAAATCGCAGGAGTCGTCGCCTCCTGAACCTCTTTAACAAGGGTAGCATCAACCTCGCTAGCCTTGGATATTTTGTTCCTCACCAAAGGAATTTCTTATTCTTCCTCATTTAAAGAAATCAGGCAAGCACCTCCCTTGATGCGTTCCCAAAAAGCAAGCTCTGACGAATGCTCTCTCTTAACAGTAAGGTGAAAAGGCCCATCAATAACACATTTCCCTTACTCAACAAATCGGTTAAGGGAATGACATATCGAGGTCGTCTCGCACTTGTGACGAATGGGCTGTTGAGGAGAAGAAAGAAGAGATGAACTACCAAGAAGGGCATTCTGAGATTGCCCCTTCAAGAGCCCGGTTTGATTAACTCGCAAGCAACAGACAAGATCAGCTTTGCATATTGGGCAATAAAAAGGATGTAAAGAGTTAAAACTCAACTATACATAAGAGGTGCAAGACCAATGAATAAAGGTAGACTTACAACAAGTTTTACCGTTTGAGAGGTTGGGGAAAATATCCAGGTCGATCATCCTCCCCTCGAAACACATGTTCAGATAACCCTTCTTCCATTAGAAAGAGGTCAAAACCTGGGAAATAAACCCCTCCTGATTCACTGTTAGGCTACGAGTCGTGCCACCAAAAGGATGTTGACGGGAAAAGTGTCGAGGTACACAAATAGATCTTCATGCAAGGCTAGCATCCGTGGCCATAACACCTCCCCAATCACCTATTGTAAGGAACCACTCGTTCCTCCAAGAGGCGACACCAAAGGAACCCCCCAAATAAGCTTGCCCCTCTTCCTAGAGGAATCATGCTCAATCGGTCCCGAAGCCTAGACACCCTACAACCAGTCATCCTCGGGGGTTGAGGTGAGGTGAAAAGCTTCATGCCCGAGAGATTGTAGAGCTTGTAAAAACAAATATTTCATGAAAAGTAGGGGGTGGTAAGCCATTCGACCTCAAAAGAGCGCACATGCACATCAAGATGTGATAGCATGTCAGCGTCAATTGGCAAGGCAAGAGCCATCATTTCTCTCTACCCTATTTAGTTCGCAATCAAACTAACAGGAAGAGTCAAGATAAAAGTGTATTATGACACTCATATATTCTGCGAAATTGGGCTCCACAACCTATTAAGGGCCCAAACTTGAAACTCCTAAATCGGCTCTCATCATTATGAAGATTTTATAAGATAAAAGAAGAGACATAGACTACAAAAATAGGCCAAGAAAGATAATAGTATATGCTTGAAGAAATTTGAATATGATAAAGCAAGCAGATAGGGCATCGATATTTATAGGGTTCAAAGAAATAGAAAAATCAAGAGACGTATCGTTTATGAGAAATGTACTCGTTAAGAAAAGAAGTGGTGCGAAATATGAATGTTAACTTCCCCACCAACTGTAGTTATACACGTTAGAGGTGTGCATGATCCAATCCGATCCAATCCGATCCTATCTAATCCGATCCAATCCGATCCATTGGATCGGATCAATTCAGATCCAGAGAGGTGATTGGATCGAATTGGATCCTAAATTTTAAAATCCATTGGATCAAATCGGATCTTGGATTTCCATTCGAAAATCCGCCGAATCTACCAATCCACCTAAAATATTAGGCTTTATTTTTATATTGGGCAATTTTTTTTATCATATTTTATCCATTACTTTCTCATGTAAATGCCCAACCCAAATACAATTTGATTATATGAATATCTATAAAGGCTCAATCCAAATACAATTTCAAATGTTACTATTTAGGTTTTTCTTTCTCAATTTCTCTACGACCAACAATCCATCATCTTATATTCTTCTTCATCAACATCATGACTTATAAACATGTTACTATTCTGATTTTATATAATATTGAACATTTGAATGATTTTATTAAGTTTACATTTGGAGTTGATGTTTAATGCTTATAAACTTTTTGAACTATATAAAGTTTACAAGTTATGTTATGTTTTTTTTTTTTTTTTAATGTAAATTTTATTTGAATTAATTAGTAATGTTTGAATAATTTATTTGAATTTATTTATTTCAGATTATAACTTTTATATATTAAGAACAAGTTTATATTAATTAAATCCATCGGATCGGATATGATCTAATATTAATTGGATCATATCGAATCAGATCCCACTATAAAATTGGATCAGATCAGATTGCAATTTTTTTTGATCCAATCGGATCTGATCGGATCTTGGATCATGGCAAATCCATTAGATCCGATCCACCGCACACCCTTAATACACATGTTGTGATTGGAGATTAAACGAAACGAAGCAACCCTTCATTGATGTCCCATCATTGAGCCGTTCGAATGTTTTGAAAGGTTAATGTTGAAGGCAAGATTATCTAGACTGTTGAGGGTCAGACAGCTCATTAATGCAGCATTAAATGAAAGATGTTAATAAATCCACTTCGGAGAGTTGCTAGCTCACCAAAAGAAGTAGCTCACCAACAAGCCTTCTCGAACATTTAGAGGGTATTTGGCTTGACACATCCGCATAGAGCCCAAAACTCATGGAATCAAATCTCTATGACATCAAGCCACGTCAACTCAACAAGCCACGTGTAGCAGGAGTGAATCAGGAAGCAAAGGGCAAGTCACCAATCAAAGAAACTAGCTTGCTGAAGCATCCCTGGATGGTGAATTGACAATAGCTCGCCACCCACAAGGCTAATTAAAGATATCCTCAATCGTTACAAGAAAAACTGTCTTTGTTGACAGTTTTTTCTTGACAGTTCTCAAAAATGTCAAGAATTGTAAGTTCTTAACAGTTTTTAAGAACTGTCATGAAAGACAGTTTTTTCAAAATTTTTATTTATCTTAAATAATTTTTAAAACCTTTCACTTCCTATTTTCAACACCAAACAAAATCTCAATATGTATTTATTTTATAGTAGGATATCAATTTTTGGGCAAATCGATGTTGGATAAGTAAAATTTCTAATTTAATAAATTTACTTTTAATAATTTTAAAAAAAAATTGTTTATTTGTTTTGCACCCTCTTGTTTCATACTAAGAGACACGTTAATAATTTAATTACTCAAATAAATTAGTAATCTAAGTTTTACATTTGTTCATTAAAATGCAAGATGCATGTTGAGAAATATCTCTCATGTAGTAAGAGTTGTATTCCAAATCATGCTCATTACAATTGATGTCACGAGTCTCCTATAAGCCATGTTTGGTTGGATATAATAGAATGGAATGGAAATAAAGTCATTCCATTCATTTGGTTTGTTAAAATGCAATGGAAAGGAGATTCCAACATTTTCGTGGATTGGGCATTCCATCCAAAAATCAATAGAATGCCTATATTCCATTCTAAACTAAAATTTATGTTCTATAAATACCCTCATATGCCCCAACTCTATTCCAAAAATACCCTCCTTTCCAAAAATAAAGTATTATTATTATATATATATTATATATTATATATATTATACTATTATATATATTATATTATTATATATTATATATGTTACTTATATATTGTATAATATAATATATATATATTGTATAATAAATTATATATATTATATATATTTATATTTATATATATTATATTATATATAATATATATGTATTATATATAATATATATGTATTTTATATTATATATTATGAATGTTTTATAATTTGGGGTATTTTGGTCAAAATATAGTTAACTCAATTTCATTCCGTTGTTAACCAAACAAAATAATGCTAACTCAAAGACTAATTCTAAAGTTCTGACCAAACAAAAAACTCAGTTTTCCTTTCCTTTCTATTCCCGTTCTCATTCTCATTACAATTTCAATTACCATTCCACCATGTAATCAAACGTGACTATAGAGTATAGACTTATAACTCGACTATATATGTTTTAAAAAATATAATTTTATTAAAAGTTTCAATTAATATTTTTTAATATATGTTTGTCGTAGAAATTAGAATTTTGATTAGTTGAATAGATTTAAATTTATCTAACAAATTTTTATTTATTTATTTATATCTAACAACTCATACAAGTTATATATAAATATTATTAAATTATTAACACATCAAATCTTGTAGTCAAGTTGTAAAGGCTTACAACTTTTGACTTAAGGTCTTAAGTTCGATTCCTAAATTGTCATTATTATCATAAGTGGGCTGCCACAACCGCCGGCGGTGGCCAAAACGGAGGCGGGCAGTGGTGATTGTTTCTAAATATAAAAAAAAAAAATTAATAATAAAAATAATGCATTTCTTGACAGTAGCATTCTTGATAGTTAGAAAAACTGTCAAAAGTACCTTTCTTGACAGTTTTTAACTGTCAAGAAATGCATTATTTTAATGTAGTATATATCATTGAAAAACTGGATTCCAACATGTCTTCCATAACATTCGGCATCATATTAGGCAAGACAATCATCAATAATCCATCACTTGACAAATCAAATAATAAATACGAAGATTCAGAAGATAACTCTTACAAGGAGTGTAGATCATTGCATCATAAATGCACGAAGACTCAATTCACCAAGAATCTCCCCTAAATACAATTCTTTTAAGATCTCGCATAATCATAATCTTTGCTTGCACGACAAGAACTAGAGCAGCACCCTAATCCCTATATAAACACATGCATCAAGCAAAGAAGAGGGAGGAGAGAGGCACCACAAGCACAATATCACTTGTAAATTGTAACCATTTTTACATAGTGAACATTTTCTCTTTCTCTATCGTTACGACGACCGTGGTTTTTTCCCTGCCTCATGGTTTTCCACATACTAATCTTTGCGTTTCTTATTGCTCTTATCTGTTACATATTTCATCAACCCTTACACATATCTGAATGACATTCTGATCACACTTCGTTGTTGTATCCATGCATCAATCTGCAAAGTGTTGTTGTTGTTGACTATACCGACTAAAAATCGACGTCAACAACTTGTTTAATAAATAATTTATAATATTATCCCATTTTCTAGGCTTAAAAAAATATATATCATATTTTCTAGATACATTTCCCTATAACTAAGTAATAATAAATAAAGAAGCCCTTCAATATATTTTTCATTTAAAATAAAAAAAAATAAAAAAAAATTGACCCCTATCTATGTCTTTCTTTGTGTCCTTGAGTCCGTGCTTTGGTTACTTTATCCAAAAGTTAGGTTACTAGCTTGTGGCAAAACATATATATCTTGATCCCCTCTCTCTCTATATAGATATATATATATATATATATATATAATTAACACTATGTTTGGCAGAAGGGGGGGAAAGTATGAGGGATGGATGAATTAAGAGGGAGAGAGAGTAGGAGGGAGGGAGAGGATAACTTCTATCTTTTATGTTGTTTGGTATTGAAAAGAGGGTTGAATGGATGGATTGATATTTAATTTATAAAATTACTTTATTACTCTTAAAAAAATTGAAGGGCAATGCAAAATTGGAGGGCATTATGGTCATTTCCCTCCCATTTTGCTCTCCCTCCTCTCATCCTCCATATTTGGGAGGATCAAGAATAGTGAGCCCTGATGGATTCCACCTCCCTCCTCTTCTCCTCTCCTTCCTATCATCCCTCCAACCAAACAAAGGAGAGATTTGATCTCTCCCTCCAACCCTCTCCCTCCCTCCATTTCTCCATCCAACCAAACAAAGTCTAAGAGTTAAGACCTTCAATTCTTAACCTTTAGATTCATATAAGACACATCTAATAACTGGAAATACAATAGGTCCGCCAGTTCATGTCAGATGCATTTAATAACTGGAATTTCAATGTGTTCGTTTAGATTCATAGGTCAGGTACATCAAATAACCGATAATTCAATATGTGACCGATACTCCCACCACTTAGGTTTTTGCACGAAAAGAAAAATGAAAAACAAGAAATTGAATTGAAGGACAGCATTGATTTTGAAATCAGAAGTGTGACACACGAGGAAAAGGAAAAAAGAATTGGAGTGGAGTGGAATTTGAAATTAATAATTATGAGTGTTTTTGTCAGTCTTGGCTAGCTTTGTTTGCATGCAATTGCAATACCATGGGCGGGTTTGGAATAACTTTCTAAAAGTTGAAAAAAGGTGTGACATGACATTTCATTTCCCTTCTATTTTACACATCTATTAGACTTTAGACCAGAGGCGGGTGACCGAGCCTCCTTTAGAGTTTTCATAATTCAACAACCTTAAAATTTTCATCAAAGGATATGTCATTGTCAAGAATATCGACCAAGTGTTTGATGACTTTAATATTGTATATACAGAGAGACAGAATTTTCTAGTGCAAACCATGTTATATAAAGACGGGGTGTCAAAAATTTTTGGGAGTAAAATAAAAAAATTTTGGGAGTAAAATAAAATTTTAAAATATTAAATATATTTTATGAATATTTTATTTTAAAAATTTTCATAATATGCTGAAACCATGAGTACACACCATGATGAAATTATTTTTATGGATGATAAATATGATGAATTATATTTATAAAAAACTTTCAAACTATTTTGAGTTATTTTGAAACTATTTTTTTCAATTTTGTTACCCGTAAAAATGGGGAAATAGAGAAAAAATTGAAAGAAAAAAAAAATAATAAGTTCTTCGAAAAATTTCAAAAAACTTCCTCAAGTATATCTCATTTATATTTATATTTATATAAAAAATCACATAAAAATTCGGTAAATTTCATTAAGAAGGGGGATGTTTTGGATATATATAATATTTCTCTAATCAGGACCGTCCTGATTTTATAATTCAGAATATTCAACCACAACCCCATATTCACAGTGGGTCCACAACCCCACATTAATAAATACTCACACCTAATATGAATATGTGGTCGAAGTTTTAACTTATAATTCAGGACGTCCTTACTAGAGAACCACAATGTATATATATAATATCAAATATTTAAATAAATAAAAAATCAACAGAATTAATAAATTTGGTTCTGACTGTATTCTACTTTTTATTTTAATTTGGATTTGATATCTTGAATGGTAGATATTAGTTTTTTTTTTTTTTTTTATACAATATTTCTTTTTTGTTACCTTTGTATCTTTAACTAAGATGCATATTTATTTCTTTTTTGTTACATTTGGTTGTCGAATTAAGCAGTACAATGAGCAGAACAATTCCCCGAACCATGAGGTGGATAATGAGGCAAATAATGAACAGGTTGATGATCTATAAAATGTGGATAAAGAGTCTGCAATAATTCAAACACGTGGTAGACGTGTACAAGGAGTTAGTTGCACTACACCAGATATGTCTGGGACTTCCGAGGTCCGGTATAATGTAACAGCATCTGATTCTGATAATGCGACAATGTGGGTTATTCTCGGAGTAGATTCATACTCGTTTGGTATTGGTAGAAGCAGCACCTTGGCAGTGTAAGAACCTAGAACCATGATTTATAAAGGTCAATTTTTTCCGAATAAAAAAGATTTGAAGAGACTAGTTAGTCATTTTGCAATGCATCAGAACTTTGAATGGAAGGTTAAAATGTCCAACGTGGGTTATTCTCGAAGTAGATTCATACTCGTTTGGTATTGGTAGAAGCAGCACCTTGGCAGTGTAAGAACCTAGAACCATGATTTATAAAGGTCAATTTTTTCCGAGTAAAAAGGATTTGAAAAGACTAGTTAGTCATTTTGCAATGCATCAGAACTTTGAATGGAAGGTTAAAATGTCCAATAAGACAATTTTACATCTGGTTTGCATCATTGATGACTGTACGTGAAATTAAGAGCGATGAGGAGAGATGAAGGGACTTACTTTCAAGTCAGAAGTTTTCTCAACGAACACAGTTGTCCCTTAAAGGAGATTCATCGTCGCCACCGACAAGCCACCAATAAGCTAGTACAGTCATAATCAGAGAAGTTGTTGCACCTAGACTTCAACAACATGATGGTTGTCGCATGCGTTCCAAGGACGTCATCGCCGATATGAAAACAATGTATGGCATACAAATCATGTACTGTAAGACACATGATGCCCTGCAATATGCATTGTCATTGACCTATGGAACGCATGAAGAAGCTTTCCAACTCCTGCCATCTTTTGCATACATTCTAGAACAGTAAAATCCTGGCACAATCACCAACTTATAGTGCACAGACGATGGTAAATTCCTCTACTATTTCATGTCGTTAAGGTCTTCAATTAGAGGTTTTCAGATGTGTATGCGTGCTGTGATTGCAATTGATGGTTCCCATTTGAAGGGAAGATTCGGGGGTACAATGTTTGTGGCAACTGCACAAGATGGAAACCAATAGGTGTATCCAATTGCTTTTGGGTACGGTGACTCAAAAAACAACCTTTTATGGGAATGCTTTTTGGAATGCTTGAGGGGTGCTCTTAGTCATATAGATGATCTGGTTTTCATTTTCGATCGTCATGCAAGCATTAAAGCAGGGATTTCTTAAGTGTTCCCTTATGCAACTCATACCATATGTTGTTAGCATTTTGGTGAAAATATAAAGAAGTGATTCCACAGAAAGGATGTTGCTGACATAATAGATGATGCAGTTAGGTCGTACAGTGAATTAAAGTATAATCGCCACATGGAGGAGTTACATAAGCTACACAAGGCTATATTCGATTATGCCATTGTTGCTGGTCCACACAAATGGTCCTGAATATACTGTCCCTAAAGAAGGTACAGGGTGATGACCATAAATGTTACAAAGTGCATAAACTCATGCCTAAAATTCGCATGGCAACTGCCATTGATGACACTGGCAGAGTTCATTAGGAATATTCTACAAAAGTGGTTTCACGATCGTCAAGCAGCTGTATGGTCCATGCATCATCGATTGATCGATGCAACACATCTTGTGATCCTGAAATGTGTCGAGAAGTGTGGTTATATGACCGTAAATCCAGTTGACTAGAACATATTCTCCGCCAAAACACAAGGGAAAATAGTAGACGGTTAACTTAGCCCGGAAGACTTGCACATGCAACAAATTCCAAATGGACTTTTTTTCATGTTCACATGCACTCGCAGCGGCAAGGTACATGACAAGTTACAGTTAACACTTTATATTACCCAAACGTGAATCTCACTGTTTTCATTGTTATAGGGAGCGGAAATTGGATTTCACATCTCTATGTGCGGACTACAACAAGAGAGAGACACTTATTGATTCATACGCAGTTCCTATTATGCTTATTGGCCATCATTCTTCATGGGCAGTGTCATTTGATATCGCAGCATGGGTGGTTTTAAATCCAAAGACGAAGAGACGATCAGGTAGCTCGATGGAGGGTCGACATGCCTTTTCTTCGGAGAGGACAACCACACAATCATGTAAAAGATGTGGACAACCAAGATATAATAGCAGGAGGTGTTCGAACCAGCATATGGTTAATGAAGGTCTCAGTAGAATTGTCCCCAAGGAATACCGTCACAAGTACGACCCTGAAAGGATTTCGCACTCTGTCAGCACTTAAACCATTCACTCGATTGAAATTAAATAACTCGGTTAAAATATTTTGACGTACCTGTGGATGCCCTTCAACGCCTCCTCGTGAATCACCTTCAGGTCCAGGTTGTTTGGGCAAACTGAATCGTACCCGTCTATGCCTCTCGTGACTCTCACAGCCACCCTCCAAATCTGAATCACCTCTAAGTTGAGGCTATCTGGGCAAAGTGAATCATACTCGCCGATGCCTCACAGGACTCCGACTACCACCCTCTTGGTCTGAACCCTCCGTATCACTGGGTCCGAAATAAAAACCTTCCGTATCACTGGGTCTGTAATAGGTACCCTCCGTATCACTGGGTGTGGCACTTCTATATCATTCGTGCTTCAGGACTTGACTAGGTATATCAACAGCATCATCATCATACAAACTGACTCCCATGTCTATGCCTTCATAATAATGTTGAGCCGTCTCAACATCCGTCGGCAACAATTCACGCTGCGTAAACATCTGAAATCGTAGTTAGATCATTGTAATTGTATACATACTAATAACTATGAAAATTAACAACAACAATACTTACACTTTCAGTGAAAGCCATCCAGCTTTCTGCCCCTCGGTAGCTAACTCAACTCCCATTTCAAAATACAGATGGGAGGGAGGGGGTAGCTTGATTGCCCTGCAGGTCCCATATTTTTTATTCCCAAGCTCGGGGGTAATCTCAAAAGCAAATATCTGTGTAATATATAAGTACGATAAGAAGTAAATACATTAGTCATATAAAAAAAATTACAATTAAAGTACGGATTCAAATTCTAAATTCTCACCAGCAGTGCGTGCGGTAGACCATATATGTTGTACGTCTCGGTGGTGTGTACGCCAAAGCCCCTTTCTTGTTGTCGTTATTCAAACCGCTCACGTCGACTATCCAATGCATACTTGAAACCAAAAGTAGACCGCCTGTACACTTGTGCACCCCACGGAAACACATCAAAAGTGTCTAAGTCCTCCACTAGGCAAAACTGCCATATTGGAACTTTATCTCTCTCGTCCAATCCCATCAGTATCCGATTGAGCATAAACAATAAGCATAGTTTCACCGCATCATACTACTCCACAAAAAAAGCCAATCTGTAACACCGTTCTCATCTCTTCAAACTTAATGTCTCGACCTTAAAAGTACCGCTCGTGTATGCCAATCTCTACCATATCATACCTCGCCGTGTAGGGAATGACTCCGAACTTCAAACCAGTGATTAGACAGAACTTAACTTTTGAGAACCGGACCGAATGCTTACCTAACAAAAATCTCACTTCATCTTTCAGCCCATCATGATACAACTCGTGCAAAAGCAGTCGATGGACAATCTCAACTGAAAACTGAATCTCACGATGCATCTAAAGGAAATGACCAAAACACGACTCAGTATACCGACATCGGTCTTCGATCCTCAGATGTTCAGGTACACTATCAAGTGTGTTGTCGATATCTCTAAGGTCATCGAAATGGTCATGTTGAATAATTTTTCCCTTGAACCATTCTCCCACTTGGATTTTAAGCGAGTCAATTAGCTGATTCCTCATCTGCATTCAAAAAAAAAAAAAAACATATAAGTTCATGAAAAGGTTCGAACAAAAAGGCTCGTGCAGTGTATGTGAAACAAATTACAATGTGTTCAATATTAATCTAGAGGGGGGGGGGGGGGGATTTACCCAATTTTCGTGATTAGTCAAGTATACGAAAATGCCTCTAACTAGTCAATTTATACAGCAAGTGTAATATGTGCGGAAATATAAAAGACACTTGATATTTACGTGGAAACCTTCAACAAGGAAAAACCACGGGCTGTTATATGCGCCACAGACAAACCTCGAATGCACTAATTGCAATGACGTTTAAAACCTAGGTTGACCTCAACCTCTCACGGTCTATAACCCGCCACTACTACCCGCAGACCTATAAAAGTGGATCTAGTCCAATTTGCTTGCACCACGTACCGGTAGTCACAAGACTCACTTCTCAATGAAGAGAATAAACAACCTAATGTGAATAATATGATATTCAAAGAACAAGTAATGCTAGGTTACACTAAATGCCTATCTAGGATGAAAGATGGCAATAATCACAATCCAAGATATCAATATTTGCTATATGACATGTCATAAAGCTTAGCTATCAAAAATTACAATCCTAATAATCGCTATCAAAATACAACTCTCAAACAATCAACAAAATTATCTCAATCTTGTCAATAGAATATGTTCTATAAGCATACAAGTGATAAATGAGATTGCTTGTTAAGAAAGACACACAATATGTAAGATATCCAAGCTAAAAGTGTTGAATAAAAACCAGGCATAGATGACACCTAGATGATCATGAATGATGCTAGATGATGATTTGATGCACTTGGATATGTGTTTGAGTAAACAAAGGAGAGTTTTTTATGATTTTTTCTTTTTGGAAAAATGCTAAGTCAAAAATATGATTTGGACTCTCTTCAAAACAACCTAAAGACAAAGTAGCATATATATGGGGTGACAAATTAATGCTACGTCGTTTTGTAAAGTTTTCACAAAAATTGCCTTAACCGTTGTTCACCTACTCTACGTAGAGCAGTTGAAAATCGGTCCATTTGGGAAATAAGGAACATGTTCTTCATGACCGCTTTTCACGTAGGGCGGTTTTTAGGTGAAATGGGGGCGATTGCTCTCGGAATTTTGAGGACCGCCTTACACCCGCTTTATGTAGGGCGGTTGTAGGGCAGTTTGTAGGCGATTAAAAAATCCACCAGCGGCACCGCTCTACGAAGGGCGGTCGTACAGAGGTCAAGAGTAAATTTGCTCTAACCGCTGTTCAACCACCTTACGTAGGACAGTTGTAGGGCGGTTTTACAACACCCTTAAAAAACATGATACATCACTGACATGGCATTTAACACATAAGATGCAATCAAGTTAAACATACAAGAAGAGAGATTAATGAACATTAATGCACACATAATAAAGAACCACAACATACAAAAATAAGAATTATGCACGTGTTGTGAGTGTGTGCAACTACATCTCTTCAAAGCAAGTAAGCACTTAGAAATTTACCTTTGAAGTGTTTGATCTCTTGAGATCTTGAAAGGGTCTTAATTGTGCAAAGCACTAACCATCAAATACCTAAGCTACCCTTACATCAAACCCCACTTGTGGCTTGTCACTGAAATAAGTCAATCAAACTTGAGGAACTTACAGTATAAAAAGGCTTGAACACTTCATTAAAAGGTTCGGGTAGTGTATGAAAAGGCTCGAGCAGTGTATGAAAAGGCTCGAACACTTTAGTAAAAGGCTCGGGTAGTGTATGAAAAGGCTCGTGCAGTTTATGAAAAGACTCAAACACTTTATTAAAATGCTCGAACTGTTTTAAAAGTCTCAGAGAATCAAAATTCATAATCTATTCATAAATTATTAAAAAGCTTGAATAATAGTTTAAAAGGCTCGAAAAGGCACAAAAATGTTGTAAAAAGACTCGAAAAGGAACGATAAGCATCAGATATACTGTAAAAAAGGCTCGAAAAGGCACGAAAAGTCTCGAAAAAGCTTGTGAAAAGGCTCGAAAAGGTACGAAAAGACTTGGAAAAGGTTGAAAAAGGCTCGAAAAGGCCGAAAAGGCTCGGAGATTCTAAACCGATTCAAACCTATGATTTTTCCTTCAAAAGACTCGGGTAACATTTTAAAAAGGCTCGGAAACATTTTAAAAGGCTCGAAAACCCAAAACTTCGTCGTATTCAAAACAATTTTTTGAACTAAACTAAAACCCACATAATCAAATCAAATCAAATCAAATCAAATGCCACCCAATCAAACATAATCTACATGATGAAAATGGCATCCAACATCAAACACACAAACTTATCAACAACAAAAACGCTTGAGAAAAAAAATATTACCACTGTTTGTTGAGTTCGCCGGTGAGTTCTCCTCGACATTAAAGTACTATAACTCCGTCGCAGGTGATTCACTGTCAGATTTGGTTGACTTTAGGACTATTGCGCCGTCGGGTTTTCTTCTCTCAAAGCTTTTCTGTCAACGTTTGAAAAACACACAAAGCGACAAAAAGGGGTATTTTTGTCTGGTCACCTAAATAGGTGCCTTTTAAACTTATATTAGTAATGTACTTCCTTTTTTACAAAAAGCATCCCAAATTGTGACATTTACATTTTGAACCTGTATACATATATACACACTAAATATAATTATTTGTTTCAAAATACAAAAGAAATGATTTAGATAAATACACGTGTCTTTTCTTTGTTTTTTAGATTTTTTAGATTTTATAGTCTTAATCTTTTCAAAAAAGAAATATATATTTATATATATATATATACAATTTTTATATTGTAAGATCGTCCTAATATAAAATATATCAGGGCGACGAATGTGGACCATTAGATTTACATACTTTGACTCAAAGTGTATGAGCTTGTCAAAACTTCTCTATAATCTATGGTCCACATTCTTCGTCCTGATATATTTTATATCATGATGAACTAACAATAGAATAAATATATATATAAATATATTTTTTAGATTCATCCTCTTATTTACCAAAATACCACTCATTAGATGGAATTAGATGGAATGGTCATTAGTGTCACACTTTTCACCAAAAATGGTCATTTTAAAACCAATACTTAATGTAGTGGATATTTAGATAGTGTGTCATTAAATTGAAGATCACTGGGGTAATTATCCCTTTATAAAATTTCCTAGGTTGGCCTTCTGACAACTTAGGCTTGGCTAAAAAAAATGATAGTAACTTTTAGGCTACAATTATTAATTTTATTGTCTGCATGTAGTCAATTCGACTTGTTTACCATAGTCCACATCAGGGACGTGACCATGACTGAAGACTGGGGTGAGAAATAATTTATTTTTATTTATTTTTTTATTGAAAATCGACGTCTCCATGAAACCTATATTCTAAATAAATACGCTTTCTATATTCTAAATAAATACGTTACCAAATTTTATTTTATTTTTAAAAAGTCAAAACAAATTATAAATAAAACATGAAATGCAAATACGAACACTAATTAAATTGTATCATACAATTTTCCAAAAGATAAAAGTTATCAATTATGGAATCTAGTTAAATGACCAACGATAATCTCTTTTTCAATGTAGACATGCAACCATGGAGTTTGTTAAAAATTATTTTTTCATCTTAATGCGAAATGATGTTTTGATAAGTTTAATTGATGAAAAAAAAAATTAAATATACAACATTCTTATATATATGTATATATATATATATATAGGACAATCTATAGAACACCAGCACTGATACATCGTGTATAAAATATTACGGTCGAAGGTTGGATCACACCTTTTCAAATTACGATCACAATATTTCTTACACGATGTATGGGTACGCCGGTGTTCTATAACTTGACCATATATATATATATTTATATATATTTATATATATATCAGTGTTCAAGAAATCGGCCGCCTGGGTCGATTAATTAGCTCAATACGGCTAGTCGGCAACAAAATGAGGCGAAATGGCCAAAAATCGGCCTTATTAGTCAGTGACCAATGAAACAAATTATGGTGTGTTAAATGTTAATCTAGAGGGGAGTGAATAGATTTATCCGATTTTACCCAATTTTCATTATTAGTCAAATTGATAAAAATACCCTTAACTAGTCACAATAATATATCAAGTGTATAAAGTGCGAAAACTTAAATGACACAAGATATTTACATGGAAACCCTCACGGGAAAAACCACGGGTTGTATAGAGCGCCACACTCAAACCTCGAATCCACTAATTGCAATGACATTTACAACCTAGGTTGACTTCAAACTCTCATGGTCTATAACCCGCCACTACTACCCGCAGGCCTATAAAGTGGACCTAGTCCAATTTGCTTGCACCACTCACCGGTAGTCACAAGACTTACTTCTCAATGAAGAGAATAAACAATCTAATGTGAATAATATGATATTCAAAGAGCAAGTAATGCTAGGTTACACTAAATGCTTATCTATGATGAAAGATGACAATAATCACAATTCTAGATATCAATCTTTGTTATATGACATGTCATAAAACATAGCTATCAAAGATTAAGGAATCCTAATAATAGCTATCAAAATACAACTCTCAAAAAATCAACACAATTATCTCAATCTTGACAATAGAATATGTTCTATAAGCATGCAAGTGATAAATGAGATTGCTTGTTAAGAAAGACACAAAATATATAAGATATTAGTGACCAACTTACCAAGATAAGTGTGTTGAATAAAAACCAAACATAGATGACACCTAGATGATCATAGATGATTGCTAGATGATGTTTGATGCACTTGGATATGTGTTTGAGTAATCAAAGGAGAGTTCTTTAGTGATTTTTTCTCTTTGGAAAAATGATAAGTCAAAATATGATTTGGACTCTCTTCAAATTGACCTAAAGTCAAAATAGCATATATATAGGGTGACAAAATGATGCTACGACGTTTTGATAAGTTTTTCAAAAATTTGCCTTAACCACCTTACACCCGCTGTACGTATGGCGGTTGCAAGGCGGTTCACCTGGGAAATGAAGAAAAAGTTATTCATAACTGCTCTACGTGTAGGGCGGAAATCAGGTGAAATGGGGGCGGTTGCTCTCGGGATTTTGAGAGTCACCTTATACCCGCTCTACGTAGGTTAGTTGTAGGGCGGTTGTAGGGCGGTTTATAGGCGATTAAAAAATCGACCAATGGCACCGCTCTACGTAGGGCGGTCATAGAGTAGTCAAGAGCAATTTTGCTCTAACCGCCTTACAGGTGCTATACATAGGGTGCCTGAAGGGCGGTTGTACAACACCCCTTACAACATTGATGCATCCTAAGCCTAATCATTTCATGGCAATTGACATACAATATGCAATCAAATTAAACATGCAAGAAGAGAGATAAATGAACATTAATGCACACATAATAAAGACACACAACATACAAGAATAAGAGTTATGCATGTGTGCAACTACATCTCTTCAAAGCAAGTAAGCACTTAGAAATTTACCGTTAATGCTTTTTCTCTTGAGGTCTTGAGAGGGCCTTGGTTGTGCAAAACACCAACCATCACAAGCCTAAGCTACCCTTACATTAAACCCCAAATGTAGTTTGTCCACGAAATAAATCAATCAATTTATGAAACCTTACAATCTCCCCATTTGGCTATTTTGTGACAAAACCACCACTCACATTGATCCTTACAACAATTGAAACTAAAGGTCAACAATGATATTCTACATTACAAAGAGGTATAAAATATAAGACTTTAAGTCTTCAATCTCTTATAGAACTATCAATCCTTCAAAACAAAAAAATTAAACTTTCCAAAGCAAGTGTATTGTGAGATGATCATGTGAAGTTAAAGCAAGCATTTGCATATAAGAATTTAAGCACAACATCATGCAATGTATGTGAATACAATGCTCCCTCTCAACGGGTTACTCCCCCTTAATGTGTATTCTCCCTAACATGTAATTTTGCTACTACAATTAGCATAATAATCATTCTCCTCTTACCAACATACTACTCCCCCTTTTTGTCATGAGATGGGCTAAGGTGTAATCCCCAAAAGGGTTACTTGAAGCAAAGAGAGATAGAAGCATACATGTCATTTGCATAATCATATAAGGCATTTTATGCAATCAAGTAAAAGGAGATATATAAGGAGATTTATTTTCATAGAAAATGTGTGATTATAAATGCTTTGCATGCAAGATATTTTGTATTTAAGTCCAAAAATCAATGGTATTTGGCAAAGCAAATGACAAAGGTTTCCTATAGGAATTCAAATCAATTTCACAATTTTTCATGAATTAAAGCAAGAATATAGAGAATTTGTTGATTTCAAATTAAGAGCATTATATCCAACTTTATAAGCGAAACATGTCATGAGCAACTTTGCACCCTATTTGATTTTTCTGGCTAAGATATTCGTATTATTATAGACATGTTCAACATATAAAGAAAGAGAGACATTTGGATTTTATAATCCTTAGCACGGATACAAGATCATTTATTCATTTTCAGTCTTATAAGCTTTTCACACATTGTTTTGCATTTAAGAATTACAATCATCGATTCATGTTTTTTTCATTTTAGCATGTCATTAGAATTTCATTCTTTCACATTTTAAGCATGTCATTAAGAATCATCATGTTATGGAGATCATTAAAGGTCATTCAACAAAAACTTCCTAAGTGAATCTCCTTGTCTAAAAATGCATGTTTGAACATAAATATAACATGGATTGCATTCAAAGCATGGTTCACACTTATTAAGATAAACATGTATATACAAAAGTGCAACCAAGATACTCAAGCAATTAATAAAGAAGCATAAAAAATTTCAAATTTTTGCATGCACCAAGTATGCAATTGCTCTCTTTGCTTGAGTTCCCCAAATGGGGTCAATCACCAAAACTCATCACTCCACAAGACATATTCCAATATATCTACTAAGTGTTTTAAATCGAGTAGCATCTAATGGTTTAGTAAATAAGTCTGCTAGTTGATCATTAGTGCCTACATGTTCAAGCACTATGCATTTATTTTCAACAAGCCCTCTAATGAAGTGATGACGGATGTCAATATGCTTAGTTCTAGAGTGTTGTACCGGATTCTTGGAAACATTAATAGCACTCATATTATCACAAAAGAGAGTGAGTGTACCGTGGTTGAATCCGTAGTCGACTAGCATTTGCTTCATCCATAGGAGTTGTATGCATCCACTCCCCGCCGTAATATACTCAGCCTTGGTCGTGGACAAGGAAATTGAGTTTTGCTTCTTGCAAAACCAAGACACCAAGTTGTCGCTTAGATAGAAGCAACCGCCCGATGTGCTCTTCCTATCATCGTAATTTCCTGCCCACTAAAGCCAACTAAACTAGCATTAGTGTCAAAAGAGTACCAAATCCTATAGTTGGATGTCTCATTCACAAAGCGAATAATTCTCTTAACGGAAGAGAGATGGGACTCCTTGGGATCCGTTTGGTACCTAGCACATACACCCACACCCACACTAAATGATATATCGAGGCCTACTTACGGTCAAATAAAGCAAGCTACTTATCATGCCACGATATAGAGTTTGTTCAACACTTTTTCCACTATCATCCTTGCTTAGCTTCAAAGTGGTACTCATAGGTGTATCACAATATTTAGCATTTTCGAGACCAAACTTCTTCACTAGGTTTTTAGCATATTTAGCTTGGGTTATAAAAATACCATCATTCAATTGCTTAATTTGTAAACCTATGAAGTATCTTAGCTCACCAACAAGACTCATCTCAAATTCATGAGACATAACATCAACAAATTGTTGAACTTTGATGTTGTTGGTAAAGCCAAAAACAATGCCATCAACATATATTTGAGCTATGAAAAGCTCATCATTGTTTTTCTTGATGAATAGAGTCTTGTTAACACTACCTCTTGTGTAGTCATTGTTAACAAGAAATTGAATGAGGCGCTCATACCAAGCCCTCAGTGTTTTTTTCAACCCATATAAAGCCTTCTTGAGGTGATAAACATGGTTGGGGTGGTGTGCATCCATAAACCCCTTGGGTTATTCAACAAACACTTCATCTTGCAAGAAGCCATTTAGGAAAACACTCTTCAAGTCTATTTGGTGCAATTTGAACTTGTGAATAGACAAGAGAAGCCTAATAGACTCTAAACGAGCAACGGGAGCAAAAGTCTCCTCAAAGTCAATACCCTCAATTTGAGAGTACCCTTGTGCAAACACTCTAGCCTTGTTATGCACTATATTGCCATCCTTATCGGATTTGTTCCTATATATCCATTTGGTGCCTATGACATTAGTGGTCTTAGGCATAGGAACTAGAGTCCAAACCTCATTCCTTTCGAATTGGTTTAGCTCTTCTTGCATGGCAAGAACCCAAAATTCATAATTTAAGGCTTCTTCAACCTTTTTGGGTTCTATTTAAAAGGTGTAACATATGTAGCTAATAAGATTAGCTATTTGATGCCTAGTCCTTACACCCTCATTCACCTTTCCAATGATGTCTTCTTTATCTTTATCATGGAGTTTCCTAACCCATGTAGCGGGTTCTTTAGAGTTCAAGAGAGAAACTCTATCAAAATGTTGTGTGTCCTCTACATTATGAGTCTCCACAACATTCTCCAAGGGAGAATCATCAACTACAACAACTTCCTCCTCATAGTCACTAGACTTGAGCATATTATCATCAAAAACAACATTTGATGAGTCCATATAGCTCCGAGTCTTCAAATTGAAAACTCTATAAGCTCTACTATTTAAGGCAAAGACAATAAAGATACCATCATCACTCTTAGCATCGAACTTGCCAAGTTGATAACGGTCATTTAAAATGTAGCACTTGCTCCCAAAAGTGTGGAAGTAGCTAACATTTGGCTTCCTACCTCTCCATAATTCATAGGAGATTTGCCTAGTACTGGGTCTTAGAAAAACACTATTCCCTATATAGCAAGCCGTATTGACGGCTTCGGCCCATAGGTTCCTAGGGACATTGTTGCTAAGCTACATGACACGGGCCATCTCTTGAAAGACCCTATTCTTCCTCTCAACAACTCCATTTTGTTGAGGTGTCCTAGGAACGGAAAACTCATGGGAGATGCCTATACTATCACAATAGGTTCCAAAGGAAACATTCTCAAATTCCTTCACATGGTCACTTCTAATCCATTTTATGTTTTTGATGTTTAAGTTCATTTCATTTTGAATTTTATTACAAAACATTTTAAACTTATCAAAAGTTTTGGATTTTTCTCTAAGGAAATATGTCCATGTGAACCTAGAGAAATCATCTTCACAAAAAAAAAAGTATATCTTTCCACCTAAATTCTCGGTTTGCATAGAACCCATAAGATCCATGTGGAGAAGCTCTAAAGGCTCCTTGGTGGAGAGATACTTGCCCTTTTTTGTGCATGATTTTGGTTTATTTTCCTTGTTGGTAAGGTCCACAAACACCATTGGCTTTCTTCCCAAGCTTGGGAAGGCCACGCACAGCATTCAACTTGTCTAGGATTCGTAAATCCCGAAAGTTCATGTGGCCAAGTCTTTCATACTACAACTCTATTTGCTCATCCTTGGACATATTACAAGGGAGAACTCTAACCTCAAGACAATAACAATTGTCGCTAGATCTCATACCTTTCAATAAGATTTGTCCATCGGGCTTTAGGATTGAACAATCATCTTTATTAAACAAGACGGAAAATCCTTCATCACCAAAATGAGAAATGCTTATCAAATTGGCTTGCAAGCCATCAACATATAAAGCATTGGACAAGGAGGATAATCCGTGAATGGATATGGTTCATTTCCCTACAACTCTCTTTTTGGATCCATCACCAAAGGTGACACATCCTCCTTCCTCCGTGACAAGAGTCTCGAAGAAACTTTTGTTTCTCTTTATGTGCCTAGAGCACCCACTATCTAAGTACCAAAAATTAGAAGAGTTAGCCTTCAAGGCAATTTGAGCAACATGGCAAAAGTATTCATCTTTTTTAATCCACCTAGGTGAAACACTTTTCTTCCTAATGGTCAAAGGTACTTGGGCTCTAGACGTCCTAGGATCATGCATATTAGAATTATCCTTCCTAGGAACATGTAGCTTGGCTCTTGCATTTTTCTTTTCAATCATGCATATAACTCTACACATATTAATATAATGAAAGCAATTTGGTCTAACATGACCATCAATACCATAAAAATGACATGTAGGAATGTAGTTAGGAATCATACCATGTCCTTGCATATGCATAGGAGTCTTCCCTTGTCTTTGTGGTTGTCCTGATTGTTGAATAGGATCTCTCATCCTTTGTTGTTAACCAAGACTAGATTGCTTCCTAGGTTGTTCTTGCATGATTGGTCTCTTTCCTTTGTAAGCCATTTGTTGAGGAAAGTTAGCTGAAGGAGCTTTTAAGGGTTGAGCTTGTGGTTGTCTTCTTTGAGCCACCATCACTTGTGCACTATGTGAACATTGTCCTAGATCAATCTTCTTCTTAGGAGTTTTCATGGGTGAGGCTTCTTTGTAGCTCAAGCTCTTGACAAACACGGTCTTGTTTGGAGTGGAGATCTCCTTACCATCTACAAACCCAATACCTCTCATTTCACAAGGACTCTTGCCAACACCAAGCATGTGGTTAAGCTTCTTGGTGCCCTCTCATTTCACAAGGACTCTTGCCAACATCAAGCATGTGGTTAAGCTTCTTGATGCTATAGGCCATCCTAGCCATTGAACCTTTAGCTTCTTCAAGCTCCCTCTTCAAACCTTCTTCATTCCTCATAGACATAGCTAGCTCATCCCTTAGCTTGTCTTTATTCTTCTTGGATCTCATCACTTGTTCACTTAAGTGATCAACATGTGTTGAGAGCTTTAGGTTTTCTTCCTTCAATCTTCTAATTTCTCTCTTGTTCTTTAACCTTGAGCTTTTGAACTTCACTATGTAGTTTTGGAGATCCATTCTATTGACAATTCCATTTGTGGATTGTGATAAAGAGCCATCATCACTTGAGTCAATTTCCTCTTGACTCTCATCCTCATCTTCACTAGCACCTTTGCTCTTATGAGAGGAGGCAAAGACTATGAAGTTAGCCATGAGTTCTTCATTATCCGAAGACTCATCTCTCTCATCGGAGTCATCACTTCCACTCCAAGTGGCGGCCATCATTCTCTCTTTCTTGTTCTTCAAATTTCCACAATCGGAAGCAAGAGAATTGTTGGCTAATTTTGTTTATGAATTGTTCAAGTGAATTTCATTAAGTGTATACGGTATATACACCTATATAAGACATTTAGAAGTGTATATAAAAGCATCTGGATATATCCTAATCATAGCTAGTAAACTTGAAGAGAGAACAGAAAACCTTGGATTTAATACATTTATAATGTTGCTTTTGTTTCTATCAATTTTTTTTAAAAAAAAATAAAACTTGGAAAGAGAGATAATCGTAACAAATGAGAGGAAAAAAAACATAAACACTACAAGAAAAACTGTATATGTTGACAGTTTTTTCTTGACAGTTCTAAAAACTGTCAAGAATTGCAAGTTCTTGAAAATTTTATTCTTGACAATTTTTTAGAACTGTCAAGAAAAAACCGTTAAGAAAGACAGTTTTCTTGACAATTCTCAAACACTATCAAGAAAAACTGATTGTCAAGAAAGACAGTTTTTCTTGACAGTTTTTTTCAAAATTTTTATCTATCTTTAATAATTTTTTAAAATTTTTACTTCCTATTTTCAACACCAACAAAATCCCGATATGGAATTATTTTACAATAAGATATTGGTTTTTGAGCAAACCCATATTGAATAAGTAAAATTTTAAATTTAATAAATTTACTTTTAAATCATTTACTTTTAAAAAAAATTTAAAAATTGTTTATTGATTTTGCACAATCTTGATTCATACTAAGAGACATGTTAATAATTCAATTACTCATATAAATTAGTAATCTGAGTATTAAATTTGTTCACTAAATTGCAAAATATATGTTGAAAAATATCTCCCCGGTAGTGAAAGTTGTATTCAAAATCATGCTTCTTACAATTGATGTCACGAGTCTCCTATATACCATGTTTGGTTGGATAGAATGGAATAGAAAAACTAAATATTATATAATATAATATATATTATTAAATATAATATATATATTAATATATAATGTATATTATATTATTATATATTATTTACTATATTATTATATATTATATATTATATTATTATATATATTATAATATTATATAATATAATATATATTATATAGTATATATATTTATATATATATATATTATTATATGTATTATATGTATTATATAATATATATATACATGTATTATATATATTATATATTAATATATTAAATAATATATATTATATATTTATATTATATAAATATTATATTTATATTTATATGTATTATATAATATATATTATATATGTATTATATATTATATTATTATATATATTATATATTAATATATTAAATAATATATATTATATATTTATATTATATTTATATTTATATGTATTATATAATATATATATATATGTATTATAAATTATATTATTATATATATTATATATTAATATATTAAATAATATATATTATATATTTATATTATATAAATATATTAATATATATTGTATAATACAATATATATTTATATTGTAAATTATATATATTATATATATTTATATTTATATATATATTATATTATATTATATATATTATTATATGTATTATATATAATATATATGTATTATATATTATATATATTAAATAATACATAATTATATATATAATATACTTTTATATTTTATTATTATTATCCACAATAGATCATGTTATTATGAATGTTTTATAATTAGGGGTATTTTGGTCAAAATACAGTTTACTCCATTTCATTCCATTGTTAACCAAACAAAATAATACTAATTCAGAGACTAATTCTAAAGTTCCAACCATACAAAAAACTTAGGTGGTGTTTGGATCATTTTTTAAAACCTATTTTTTGTTTTTAAAAAACAAAAACAACTAGAATGTTGTTTGGTTAAACATTTTACAAAACTGTTTTTGAAAATAAAAAACAACTTTTTAAAAGTTATAAGTAAAAAGTTAAAAACAACCTTTCATTGTTTTCTATTGTTTTCAAAACACTTTTTCAAAATAAACTATAACTTTTCCCTCCAAACAACTATTTCACTCATTTTAAAGACAACAACCAAACACTTTTACATCGTTTTCCATTTTGAAAAACTGCTTTTAAAAAACACTACCAAACACATTACATTTTTAAAAACATCATTTTTAAAACATGATTTCCATTTTTAAAAAAAATGTTTTTAAAAACACCATTTTAAAAATGATACCAAACACGTCTTTCTTTTCATTCTCATTATCATTCTCATTACCATTCTGATTATCATTCTACCATTTAATCAAACGTGGCTATAGAGTATTGACCAATAACTCGACTATATATTTTAAAAAATATATAATTTTATTAAAAGTAACAATACAATTTTTTTAATATATGTCTATCGTAGAAATTAGAATTTTGATTAGTTGAAGAAATTTAAATTTATGTAACAAGGTTTTTTTATTTTTTTATTTTTAATATTTCTAACAACTCATATAGGTTATATATAAATATTGTTCAATTGTTAACAAATAAAATGTTGTAGTCAAGTGGTAAAGACTTACAACTTTGACTTGAGGTCTCAAGTTTAATTCCTTGTCATTATTATCAGAAGCGGGCGGTGGTCGGAAGATGGTGACGGTGACGGTGTCAGCAGCGGCGGGCGGTTCGACGGCGGCGGCAGGGTGAGGTTGTGTATAAATATAAAAAATGTTATTTAATTAAATATTAAATAATAACATTTTTTAATTAAAAAATTTTGAAACATATCTTGACAGTCAAAAACTTTCAAGAAAAAAACTATCATAAAATAAAAACTGTCAAAACTTTTCTTGACATTAGCATTGTTAACAATTTTTAATGACAAAAAAGCTAAACTTTTATTTTAAAAAAAAAAACCCAGTTGATGGAGTTGGGTCTCCATTAAAAAGAAAAAAAGAAAAAACTGGTAGGAGATCCATCTGTAGATAGAGATGGGTCTCCATTGATACAGTCCAGATCTCATAAAGTTGATTTTGAAACAGACCCTCTATCCCTCTTATATTATATATTAATATTTTAAATAATATATATTATATATTTATATTATATAAATATATTAATATATATTGTATAATACAATATATATTTATATTGTAAATTATATATATTATATATATTTATATTTATATATATATTATATTATATATTATTATATGTATTATATATAATATATATGTATTATATATTATATATATTAAATAATACATAATTATATATATAATATACTTTTATATTTTATTATTATTATCCACAATAGATCATGTTATTATGAATGTTTTATAATTAGAGGTATTTTGGTCAAAATACAGTTTACTCCATTTCATTCCATTGTTAACCAAACAAAATAATACTAATTCAGAGACTAATTCTAAAGTTCCAACCATACAAAAAACTTAGGTGGTGTTTGGATCATTTTTTAAAACCTATTTTTTGTTTTTTTTAAAAAAAAACAACTAGAATGTTGTTTGGTTAAACATTTTACAAAACTGTTTTTGAAAATAAAAAATGACTTTTTAAAAGTTATAAGTAAAAAGTTAAAAACAACATTTCATTGTTTTTTATTGTTTTCAAAACACTTTTTCAAAATAAACTATAACTTTTCCCTCCAAACAACTATTTCACTCATTTTAAAGACAACAATCAAACACTTTTACATTGTTTTCCATTTTGAAAAACTGCTTTTAAAAAACACTACCAAACACATTACATTTTTAAAAACATCATTTTTAAAACATGATTTCCATTTTTAAAAAAAAGTTTTAAAAAACACCATTTTAAAAATGATACCAAACACGTCTTTCTTTTCATTCTCATTATCATTCTCATTACCATTCTGATTATCATTCTACCATGTAATCAAACGTGACTATAGAGTATTGACCAATAACTCGAATATATATTTTAAAAAATATATAATTTTATTAAAAGTATCAATACAATTTTTTTAATATATGTCTATCGTAGAAATTAGAATTTTGATTAGTTGAATAAATTTAAATTTATGTAACAAGGTTTTTTTATTTTTTTATTTTTAATATTTCTAACAACTCATATAGGTTATATATAAATATTGTTCAATTGTTAACAAATCAAATGTTGTAGTCAAGTGGTAAAGACTTACAACTTTTGACTTGAGGTCTCAAGTTCAATTCCTTGTCATTATTATCATAAGTGGGCGATGGCCGGAAGACGGTGACGGTGACGGTGTCGGCAGCGGCGGGTGGTTCGATGGCGGCGGCGGCGGGGTGAGGTTGTGTATAAATATAAAAAATGTTATTTAATTAAATATTAAATAATAACATTTTTTAATTAAAAAATTTTGAAACATATCTTGACAGTCAAAAACTTTCAAGAAAAAAACTATCATAAAATAAAAACTATCAAAACTTTTCTTGACATTAGCATTGTTAACAATTTTTAAAGACAAAAAAGCTAAACTTTTTTTTTAAAAAAAAAAACCCCAGTTGATGGAGTTGGGTCTCCATTAAAAAGAAAAAAAGAAAAAACTGGTAGGAGATCCATCTGTAGATAGAGATGGGTCTCCATTGATAGAGTCCAGATCTCATAAAGTTGATTTTGAAACAGACCTTCTCTCCCTCTTTGACAGCTTTTGTGTTTTTCTGCAAATACACTGCCACCACACACTTAGCCGACCTAAACCTTCGTGACTTCACCCATGACGGAAACAAATTCAGACCGTTCAATCGACCTAAACACTGAGTTATGTTCACTAACCGTCTCAACCTCTCCCTATCAAAGAATTCACTATCTCTCTCTTTCGCCCTGGCACCACCACCTCTCTCATCAACATCATTATCAGTCAACGCCTCTCCTACGCCAAATTCTTCCTCCAAACCACGGTCTCCATCTGCAGACTAGTCTCCATCGATGGCTGGATCTCCATCTCTGCCAGTTTTTTCCTTTATTTGAAAAAAAAAAAAAAAATTGGTTTTTAAATGGATTTTTTTTTATCTTATTCGTTCTTCGTTCTTCATTCTGCAAAAAAGAAAAAAAAATAGGGTTTTCAGATAAAAAGAAAATGGATAGGGTTTTCTTGACAATAAGAAATTTTGATTTAATAGGTTGATTTTGAAAGTGGTTTTAGTGTGATAAAGACAAAAAAGAAATAGAATGGTTTTTCGATTATTTTGGGTTTGGATTGAACAATGAATTTAAATTTGAAAAAGAAGACTATTCGAATTCTTGAGTTTGTTTTGTTGTTTTATTTGTAGTTTGTTTTTGATGTTTAGGGTTCTATTCCCTCGTGGCAAAGCATGATTTTGATTTTTTGAAACAGATTGAAGTGGATTTTGATTAATGAAGGTGTGTGTTTGGATTTTGTTATTGTATTTGATTTGTGATTATTATTATTATTATTATTTGTGGAATTATTGAAAAAGATATGATATGATTTTTTTTGAAAAAAAAAATTAATTCGTTTTTTTAAAATTAATTTGATCTCGAATTGGATCCCAAATTGACGGGTTATTGTGAGCTTATCCATTCGGTTATGCACTCTTCGAATGAGAATCCATTTTCTGAAAGATTATGGCTTTCATACTTTGGTAGGTCTCCGAGATCCTTTCGACGACCTATGTTGTGTTGAAGGGATATCTATATGATCCGATCGATTGCATAAAGCCCGCTATGATGGTGATTTTTTTTGAAAGATTTTTTTAAAATTTATTTTCATTTTTCTTTAAATATTCTTCTTTTTTTATCAAAAGAAAAACTAAATTAGTTTATTTTGTATTTTTAAAATTTAGTGACACGTGTCAAAATTTGATTTGATTACAAACAAAGTTAAATTGAAAATTTTTATAAATTTAGACGGTAGAATCGTACTTTTAAACCTTGTAATTTAAGTGAAGAGTAAGAGAGTCAATTTACATTTTCCGTGACCAATGACCGTCAAAAATCTTGTCGAAGGACCAAATTGAGTGGTTTTTGAAAACATAGGGACCAATCCAGTGAAAAATGAATATGTGAGTAAAAAGTAGATATTTCAAAAAAACATAAGGACTAAATGAATAATACCTCTTTTTATATTGAAGATGCTCTTATACTATAGGATTTTATTTTAAATACGTTATAGTTCTCGTTAAATCGTCATATTTTTTTGGGTTAAAATCATTTTCATCTTTCTAGTTTAACTTATTAGTCATTTTGGTCTCTCTAGTTTCAGAATTCTTCCGTTAGGTCCAAACGTTTACTAATAATCGTTATTTTTGTCCTTGCTATCTAATTCCTTTAGGGTTTTCAAAATTTCCGTCAATGGTGCAAGGGTAAAATGGTAACTTAGGTAAAATTAATAAATGTAATAAAATTAAATAAAAATAAATAAAAACAATTATAACAGTAAATCTAAATTAAATATTATTAAATAATTAACCACCATCACCCAAACCCTAATACAACCTAAACTCAAAGACTACCTCCATTCTCCCCGCCACACACACACACACAAACACTCTCTCTCTCTCTCTCTCTCTCTCTCTCTCTCTCTCTCTCTCACACACACACACACACACAAAGACGGCCACCACTCGCCGCCACTGTCAAACCCAAACTCAAACTCAATCTCAAACCCAATAGAACCAGGCCAATCAGCGCTGGTGAGAGAGATCGATAATGATGAGAGAGAGAGAGATCGAGAAAGAAAAAAGTCGTGAAACTAAAACTCTTTCGTTCAGCCATCAATGGTGTTAGATCTAGACACCAAAAACTTGGGGTTTGGTCTTTATCACCTCTTAAAGCTTTAAGTCTGGGTGGTGACAACCCACTAGCCGGCAACAGCGACTGTGGTGAACGGTGGCTGAACTAAAAGAGACGATTTGACCTCCAAAACCAACTCTGTCATTAATGAATCTCACCCTAGCTCAAGAGCTTCACAAAGGTCTACTCTATTTTTAATTTTTTTGAACAATTTTAGAGATAAATTTCATATGTACTTTAAATTTTTTATTTTTTTTTTATGTTATTGTAAGAAGATGGTGGTGGTTGGATTTGAGGGAGGTTTTATTATTGTTGAATGTGTTTGGTTCGATTTTGTAGCTTAGATTGTGTTGATTTTGTGGGTTTGATTGTGTTAGTTTTCTAGGTTTTATGGTATTGTTGAAATGGGTTTGATTTTGTTGTTGAATGGTTTTGGTTTTCTGAGTTTGAATGGGTTTGAATGAGTTTGATTTTTGCGGTGGCAACAAGGTTGCTGGGTTAGAGATATGATATACATCTCCATGGAGATCTAAGAGAGATTTCTAATGGAGATCCAATTGCTCACCGTCCATCTCCTTTTGAAAATTAAAATTTTGAGTTTTTTTTTTATTTGTCATTTTAAAAAATTTAAATATTTAGTAAAATATTAATTTTTAAATATTTTTTTCTTTGGATCTAGTGATCTCCACCATCTATCATCTCAAATAGATGGTGGAGATCCAAATTTTTTTTTTTTAATAACGAAATATTTTAAAAAAATTCAGGGGCAGCAGGGTCATTTTGCTGTCTATTCATATCAGACATCCAAATTCTAACAAAAATGTTAATAGAAGGACCTAACGGATGAGTTCTAGAACTAGAGGGACTAGAACGACTAATAGGTTAAGCTAGAGGAACGAAAATGAATTTAACAATATTTTCTTTGATCAAACCTACCAAAACAATTTTAGAATATTCTTATTTAAAAAATAAAGAATAAGAATAATATCTCAAAAATAAGATGAAATAAACAATATCAGAAATAGCAATATATTGTTTACCAAAATCTGAATATCTGATATGTCCATGTGTCCTTGGAGACTAACCATTTCATTAAATTTCAGAATACAAGAGTTGGTAGGATTAAAGTTTTATCACACAAATTTCAAAATTATAATGTTTCATTTGCCTTTGCATAAAAGCTTTCTCTACAGAAATAATTAAAATGTTTTTTAAGTAATTAGTCTCAAGAATGATCAGTTTATTTTTGAAATTGAATATTATAAAATAAATCAAAATTTATTTATTTTTTTTTATTACAACAACAACGACCGGGATCAGAGAGATAAGAGCTCTCAAGCACAGCCCGGAAACGCAGCTCCCACAAAGGAAAGAGCGAACCCACACAAGGTGGGACAAGACCCACATATAAGGTGGAAAAATTGCCATATATATACATACTAGCCAGGAATCGAACCTTGGTGGCAAGAGCCCTTGGGAGGCTCTATGCCAGGCTGTGTGTAAATCAAAAATATTTTATACATTAATCAAGGAAAATATTTTTCTTTGACAACATATCAAAAGCAGTAAACTTATATGTCAAACAGTATATATCATATCGGCATTATCAAAATTCTAAATAGTGCTTACATATACCAAACACTTTTATTTTTTCCAAAACATGCCAGTCAATTTGTAATCTACTAATATAATTCAACAAAAAAAAGTAAATTAAAATTTGCTTACATTTACCAAGACATTAACTTCTTTTTTCTTCTAGCTTAGTCTATGTTTGTGTTTATAAGTTAGAAATTAACTGAACAAAGACCTAAAATGCTAAATTCCATAAAAGCAAACAGAGCTTTACCAATGAAAATTTTGGCAGCTTTATAAGACTTTTCTTGTTATTGTCTGTACACGTATATACAATCATGAATCACGTACCAATGTTTTTTTATTTTTGCTTGTAGTTCACTAGCTTGATAAAGTGATTAATTATTGTGGTCAGTCGGTCAACAATGGTGTTCGTACTAATTTCTTGATTATGATCAAATCATGCACGTTTATCAAACCAGCCAGAAAATCATCATGATCATCAGAGAGATGACTAATTGATCTTTGACTATCCAATAGATGGTGTGCGAAATGAATATGGGTTCAAGGAGCCGGTTGGTGAGGATCTTCAACGTGAATGCAGCTTCGAAGCAAAGTCCAAAAAATATATTGCAACTTGTAACTTTTCAATATAAATAGCCATGCATATTGGACAAGGTTTTTTAACACAAACCACCACAAAATTAGGGCTTCACTAAGTCTAGCTACAAAAATACCTAGTAGATCGAAATGGCACCAGCAATCTCTATATCTCTGGATGACTCCTTAGATATGACTGATTTTGTGATAAACCAAGGTCATGGAGTGAAGGGTCTGTCTGAGATGGGCATCAAAACTCTTCCTGAGGAATACATCCAGCCCATGGAGGAGAGACTCATGACCAAAATCGAGCCACAGGAATCGATTCCTGTCATCGACATGTCAAAGTGGGATGACATTCAAGTGGCTAATTCCATCTGTGATGCAGCTGAGAAGTGGGGATTCTTCCAGGTTGTCAACCATGGAGTGCCTCTTCAAGTGTTAGACGATGTGAAGAAGGCCACATATGGCTTCTTTGGGTTGCCGGCAGAGGTGAAGAGGAAGTACTCAAAGGAGAATTCATCCTCTAACAATGTCAGGTTTGGTACAAGCTTCACTCCTCAGGTTGAGAAGGCTCTCGAGTGGAAGGATTATCTGAGCCTCTTTTACGTCTCCGACGAAGAAGCTGCTGCTCTCTGGCCACCTGTTTGCAAGTAAGAAAACTAAACTGTGCAACAAAATTCAAATAATTAATTTCTGTATAAATGTACAAATATTGATTCAAATTTTTCTTTGACTTACAGAGATCAAATTTTGGAATATATGAAGAGCTCAAAACTTCTGATCAATCACCTGCTACAAGTGCTGATGAAGAGACTAAACGTGAATGAAATCGATCAAACCAAACAATCTTTGTTGACAGGTTCAGTGAGAACCAACATCAATTACTATCCCATCTGTCCGAATCCAGAACTTACAGTTGGAGTTGGCCGTCACTCAGATGTTTCAACCCTCACAGTCCTTCTTCAGGATAATGTCGGAGGGCTTTACGTTCGAGGAAACGAAGGAGAAGATAGCTGGATTCATGTCCCTCCCATCAATGGAGCTATAGTCATCAACATTGGAGATGCATTACAGATAATGAGCAACGGTAGATACAGGAGTGTTGAGCATCGCGTGACTGCCAATGGTAGCAGCAACAGGATCTCAGTCCCCATTTTCGTCAACCCAAAGCCCCAAGACATGATCGGTCCTCTGCCGGAAACTCTTGCAAATGGAGAGAAACCAATCTACAAACAAGTTTTGTACTCCGATTACGTGAAGCATTTCTTCAGGAAGGCACATGATGGGAAGAAAACCGTTGATTTTGCCAAGATTACCAACTAATTATTTTAAGGGCATGTTTTCGAAAATAAACTAGAAAAGTTTAAAATGTTTGTAGTATGTGTTCAGGGAAGTGGAGAGAAACAGTGCTCCACTATCAATATATTACTGTAATAAATTGAATTAATTGATTAATATTTTAATAGTAAATATTTCTTTTGCCTCACTAAAACTAAACTTGCAAGTTAATTTAATATTTTAATATTATAAAAGTATTTCGTCATCCAACCCTATTAACGGAAAAAGCTCTCTTAAGGTTTCTGAGAGGCACTGTTTATATACTGTAGCGACACAGGTGATACGGTGTTCTGTTCATGGGGGTGCTGTAACAGCACTGTAACAGGCTGGGCACTGTTCACAGTACTGTAGCAGTTACTGTTTACGTACTGTAACGGTCACCATTGACAACAATGGTGTGGCATTGTTCATGGTTGACCGGTGCCGGTCCTGACTTTTTGAGAGTTGGGGGAAAAATTTTAAGATTTCCACCTTTTTCATATTAATTTAGGTCTTTTATGAACTAAAATAAAACAAAATTGGACCCTTATAAACTAATACTAAAATCATGTAAATATTGGAATTTTTTACACTAATACGCAAAATAGAAATTTAAGCCTTTTATTAACTAAAATAAAATAAAATTGGGCCCCAAAAATAATACTGAAATCATATAAATATGATCCATACACTACAAAATTAAATGTGAATTTTAATTTTGAAGAACACTAATATTATACGACGATTACCAAAGAATTAATTTATTTTGCTGATTTATTTGGTGGGTACATATACAATGCATCAATTCATCATTAATCATAGATTCTAATTATATTTTGTTTCTCCTTACTATTGAAAAAGAATCCATCATCTCTCACCATCCAACTGCAATGCCTGCTACCACCACAATTCAACTCTTCGTTATTAGAATCATAAACATCAACAGTCTTCTCTTTATTGCCATGCTTCGTATTTTATCTAAGGCGTTGAAGGATTACTTGAAGACCTACTCGAATCAGTACTAAGCTGTATTATATATATATTCGGAGCGAGCTGTAGCTTGTTGTTTTTGGTAGCAGCCCTCTTCGTTGTTGTAGCGCGGGTTTTGGGTAGGTTTTCGGGGGTCTGTTTTGTTTTGGGTTTGGTGTGTTTTTGCTTTGGCTCTGTTTTCTTTCCTGTGCTGTTCTTGATCCCCTGGTGGTGGTCTTTTCTTTGTTTCTGGTGTTGGCCTTTGAAGGCCTCTTTCAATGAAAATTGCAGTTCAAATATATATATATATATATATGAAAATTTTCAAGTCAGTGCGTCTTGATATAACTCGATCAGTATGTTGGATATGGACCATTAGATTTACATGTTTTGACTCAAAGTGTATGCACTTGTCAAAATTTCTTCATAATCTATAGCCTACATGCAACGTACTAATAGAGTTATATCAAGACGCACTTAAGAGAAAAGAATTGTATATATATATATACATAATCCTGAAAGATCTAGAATTTATAAACAATTTGCTTAACTTATTCATTTATTCCAGTTTGGATACTCTGAGAGCATAGGCAATCAACTGGATTTCATTAAACCTAGTTCCAGAGGCAATATCACAAGAAAGTGAAAATGGAGTGTTGACTCGTTGACTCATTGAGAAATGAGAGGTTGAAAGAAATGAAAAATAGAATCTGGAAATAAGAAAGTGAAGAAACCTTATTGGATCTCTAGGTGATATTACCAAAATCTTTAGACTTTGTTTGTACTTTGTCCAATTAAAATTTTTTTTTGTATTGTTTTAACTTTTCAGTTTTTTTATATGGGCCTCTTTAATTCCAAACATTTGGACTAATTCCCAAAACAAATATGTAGGCCTTTTACAATTAAAAAAAAAAAAAAAATGGGCCTTTAAAGTTTAAACTAATACTTACACTACAAAAAAAATGACCTATTGAAACGAAAATCTAATAGGGACGTTTTTTTTTTTTTTTTTTTTTCGTCCCAATAGACTGCCTATTGGGACGAATTTGGGACAAATTTTTTTCGTCCCAATAGGCAGTCTATTGGGACGAATCAATAATTTGTCCCAATAGACAGCCTATTAAGACGAATAAAAAATGTTCCTATAGATTTTCATCCCAATAGAATGTGTATTAGGACAAATTTTGTCCAATGTGGTAAGATCTTTAGGGATGAATTATTTTCATCTCAATAGGATGTCTATTGGGACAAAATATATAATTCATCCCAACAGACTGCCTATTTGGACGAATTTATTTCGTCTCAATAGGTCTATAGTAACGATTTTTAAGGCTATTGGGACGAAAAAAAAAATCGTCCCAATAGCCCTTTTATTGTAGTATTTTCAATTAATCCTCAAAGGCTTAGATAAATGTGAGTGAAGAAAGAAACGTGAAAAAAGTATTAGAAGACAAAGATGAAGAAAATATTATTTTAAGATGAAAAGAGAGAAAAGGAGGTAAATAATAGAGGTAGAAATATATATATTATTTTGTTGAAAAAAAAATGAACTAATTAATTAATTTTGTTGAAAATTCTTGATTTTTTTTTTTTTTAAAGTTTTTCCTTAAAGATAGATTAATAATTAAATTACCATATATATTAGAAAATAATGCAATATGGATAATTTTTTTCGCCCAAAGTGGTTCTCTATCGAGATGAATTTTGTTTTTTCCCAATAAGTTCTTCATAAGGATCAATAACTATTAGTCTTGAAAGGTTTTCCATTATTTGTTAAAAAAGGAACTGAACCGTCGGAACCGGAACCGAACTGTCAAAACTGAAACCGAACTCTCGAAACCGAAACCGAAACTGCTAGTTCCGAATCGAAAACCGAAATGTGGAAATTGTGGAAAATGTCACCTTTTAAAAGTGGTTTTGTAAGAAAGTCACCACTTTAATAACTTAAGTTTAAAAAGCATCTATTATGGTGAACGGACAAAAATGCCCTTCCTTTACACACATTCTCTTACTTTGAATTTTTTTTTTTTTTTTTTTTTTTTAATTATTTTATTTTATTTTATTATTATTTTATCTTCTTTATAGAGGTATGTTCAATAGACCTCCAATGAAGGTTGAATATCATTGGATAATTAGTTTAGTGGCGCTACACAGACGCTTTCGGAGGTCGAGCTCCCGGTGAGCTCGTGGTGGTCGAGCCTTTTCATTTTGTTCTTCAAGTCTTTTGTAAACCCGAATTGGAATTCGAAACTGTTGGTTCCTAATTGAGAACTGAAACCGTGGTCATGTCTAATTCCGAATACGATTAATGATTGACCTTTTGATCTGACAAAATATTTTAATTAAATGTTATAATAAATGTTTTTTAATATCAATTTGTTTATTATATAATAATAAAATTTAAATTAGTGGAATCAATAAATAATAAATAAAAAATTAATAACAAGTTGAGGTTATATATAAAATTTATGTTTTCATACTCACAATCAAAGGAGCAACAAGGTGGTTGGGGGTGTGTGAGTGCCATGTTCGATCCACAATGACGCCGCCAATTAATCTGATTGTGTGATGGCTTGTTGGTGGGGGTGGGCGTTGGGCGTGGGTGGTGTGTGGTTGGCCTGAACAAATATGTTTTAAAATTTTTCGTAACTATAGAGTAGAGGTGGCCATGGTTTCGGTTAAACCGACGGTTTTGCCCGCGGTTTAACCGAAACCATACTTCCAAAAACCGCCCCAAAACCGAAACCGGCGGTTTCAAAACCGGTCGGAAACCGGTTGAACAGGTTACGGTTTCGGTTTGGGTACTTCCAAAAACCGCCAAAAACCGGCGGTTAAACCGGCGGTTTTAACCGTGGTTAAACCGCCGTTTTTTTTAAAAAAATAAAAAATAAAAAAAATCGACTAATCAGAAGCTGACACGTGGCATTTTTTTTGAATTTTTTTTAAAAAAACCGAAACCGAATCGAAACCGAATCCAAAACCGTCGGTTTTTAAACCGAAACCGAAACCGAAACCGAAACCGAAACCGTAAAACCGCCGGTTAGAAACCGTGTACCAAACCGGTTTTCCGGTTACGGTTTCGGTTTTGGGTAGCCACGGAACCGAAACCGCCGGTTTCAAACCGAAACCGAACCGAAACCAAACCGTGGCCACCACTACTATAGAGTATTGAAAGGGATGAAAAATTATTTAAAGGGACGAAATATTTTGTCCCTATAGGTTGTCAATGGGGACGAAAATACAATTCGTCCCTAAAAATTTTCTATTGGGACGAATTATTTCGTCCCTGTACGCTATCAATTGAGATGAATAAAAATCATCCCTATAGGTAGTTTTAAGGGACGAATTTCAATTTTCGTCTCGAAGAAGCTATTGCGACCCACCTGAAGCGGCGCATTTTGGGACGAATTTTATTTGTCCCTATAGGCCAAACGATTTTTGGCCGATAGGGGCGAAAAAAATTCATCCCAATTGTAGTGTCAAAATATGTAAACATAAAAATGAGTCCTTAAACTAATACTCAAATATGGAAATCTGGCCCTTTAAAAATGGGGTCCGGGGCGACTGCCCCTCTAGCAACACAGCAGGGCCAGCCCTGTGGGTGATGTGGTGGTACTATTTACGGTACTATAGCAGCACTGTTCAGGAAGGCGCATGATAGCATTTTAGTATTTCTTCATCGATTTTAGTATGCGAAAAAAAATATTTCTTCATCGTTCATCGCTGGTGTGGCCAATGATGAGGTTAGTCTAACAACATATATTTTAGTACGTGAAGTACTTCTTCAGGAAGCCGCATGATGGCAAGAATACTGTTGATTTTGCAAAGATTACAGAGTTTTAATGTAATTCTTCTTATGAAGACTGTTTTCGGATGATCATATATTGATATATTGTAATAAGGAGTTTAATTAATTATATATGTTTCTATTTTAGTTTTTTTAAGTGGTTTTTTAAGGGAAGGACTTGAACATACAATCTTTGTGATGAAGGTGTTAAGGGTCTACCAACGACCAATTCAACCTCATCTCGTCTGTCATTTAATATCAACTTTGGAATGATATTGTATAAACTAAATTGAAATTTGGTTTTTATTCTACCTATATTTCTATTTACAAAAAATAATATTGAAAAGAAAAATACAAAATAGTACTACATTTTAATCGACATGCACTTCTTTGTGTTGTTTTTAATCGACAATATTCTAATGGCCGCCTGAATAGTCTAAGGAGATATTTTCTGTAATTCAAAGAAGAAAAAACAATGAAAATGATATATGGGAATAAATACCCCACAAATCGTGAATAATAAGATATGTTGAAGAATGCAAAGGAATTGTAAGAAGACAAAATAATTGCCTAACTATGGGTCACCGCCGCTACAAGAAAATTATAAAATTCGATTCTTGATGGTTAAAAAACCCACCTCCGTTCCGGCCATTGCCTCGGCCCCCCCAGATGCTACTGTCAAGAATCTTTGACAATTTTTATTGTAAGCCTTTACCACTTGACTACAACATTTGATGTGTTAATAATTGAACAATATTTATATATAACCTATATGAATTGTTAGAAATAATAATAATAAAAAAAACTTATTAGATAAATTAAAATTTATTTAACTAATCAAAATTCTAATTTCTAAGACAGACATATATTAAAAAATATTTAATGAAACTTTTAATAAAATTATATTTTTTAAAATATATAGTCGAGTTATTGATCTATACTCTATGATCACGTTTGGTTACATGGCAAAATGATAATCGGGATGATAATGAGAATGAGAATGATTACATGGCGGAATGGTAATCGGAATGAGAATGGGAGTGGAAAGGAAAGGAAAACTAAGTTTTTAGTTTGGTTGGAACTTTAGATGTAGTCTCTAAATCAATATTATTTTGTTTGATTAACAACGAAATGGAATTAAGTTAAATGAATCTTGACCAAAATACCCCTAATTATAAAACATTTATAATAACATGATATACTATGGATAATAATAATAAAATATAAAAGTATATTATATTATATATATTATATTATACAATATATGTAATAATATATTTATATAATATAAATATATAATATATATTATTTAATATATTAATATATAAAAAGATTAATTATGTAGATTGCAATTATGGGATTTGAAATAAAACGCAAAACAAGACACCAAACAATTACTAGTAATAGATTAATATTTCTGTCTACGTGTCATGTATGCATGTTTGTGGATATAGTATACACAGAGCAAACAAGACACCAAACAGTTGCTATTAATTTATTTCTTATATTCTATGTTTCTTGTCCATAGAAACCATATGAAACTTAGTTTATTGTCCATCCTTTAATGCTATGTAGATGATGTGTTGCTATTATGCCGATTTGAGATCTGTATGCAAGAAAGCAAAATACTAACATGTATTGTATTGAACTGTGCTTGAGTACTTGTTTATTTGTTTCTTGTTTTCGGTGTTGGTTGTTGAGATTTGTGGATCTATTTTATACATTTGTTTTTAAAGCTCCACTTGTAGTAAAATGTTGCAGAATTTGAAGTTTGTCCCCTATGAAGTTGCCTACAAAGTTGTGTCAGGAATGGAAGAAATTCCAATCGTCCGAGGATGGACCGTTGACATGTGAATACGATGCACTATCATATCAATGTCTAGACGATTGGATGTTGTATGCTTCTGGTAACAAGCCGGGGTGTCGACATGTAAGTACACTAAACATTACTCATTTTGAAAAAGCAAGTACACTAAATGTTACTAATGTTTTCTAATCATTTATTGCAGTTGTTAGTACCGTATGCGGTCGGGAATCCAGATGGATATTGGATATTATGTCGTGTTGATTTGTTGAAACAAAATGTTTGCATTTATGATCCATTATATAAGAAAACAAAGATTTCCATCCATCGGAAGCAAATCGCCCCAATTTTACATTTCATTCCAGCCATTTTACAATGTTCTGGATATTTTCAACAGAAGGGTATACCATCCAATGGGAAAGTGTTTGTTGTTCAACAATCTATTCCAACGAAGTTATCACCACAATTAGACAAGGATAGTTGTGGTGTCTTCATCTGTCGATAAACAGATATGTTGATGCGTCATAAGTGTTTTTGGGGATGGGGAACCAAAAATGTCCCCAAGCTTAGGGAGGAGATCGCCTTAGGAATTTTTGCAAATAGTGTACCCGTAGAATGATAACTTTGTTTGTGCTTCATCTTTGCAAATAGTATACTTTTTGAAGTTTATTCTACTGGCATGTAACTTGTTAATAGGTTCTGGCATATTTAGTTTTCAACTGACATATTTATTACAGTTGACAATCTCATTATTGTATGTTTCTATCAATTTAGTCCTTGTTATTGTTTTATTTTTATTTTTTTTAATTTTCATCGGGGTCTATTAAGATCCGTCAATATCATATCTCCTGGCATGTAACTTCAAAATACACTGGCATGTAACTTCAAAATACAATAGCATGTAGCTTGTTAACAGACCCTGGCATATAACAATACTGGAATTTGATCTTTTAAGTGAGTGTCTTTCAAGTAGCGAAACAAGTATGTCCTGGCATGTAACTTCAAAATACACTGGCATGTAACTTGTTAACAGACCATGGCATGTAATAATACTGGAATTTCATCTTTTAACTGAGTGTCATTCAAGTAGGGAAACAAGAATATCCTGACATGTAACTTCAAAATACACTTACATGTAACTTCAAAATACAATGGCATGTAACAATATTAGAATTTGATTTTTTAAGTGAGTGTCTTTCAAGTAGGGAAACAAGTATGTCCTAGCATGTAACTTCAAAATACAATGGCATGTAACTTGTTAACAAACCTTGGCATGTAACAATATTAGAATTTCATCTTTTAACTGAGTGTCATTCAAGTAGGGAAACAAGAATATCCTAGCATGTAACTTCAAAATACACTGGCATGTAACTTCAAAATATACTGGCATGCAACTTGTTAACAAACTCTGGCATGTAACAATACTAGAATTTGATCTTTTAAATGAGTGTCTTTCAAGTAGGGAAACAAGTATGTCCTGGCATGTAACTAAAAAATAAATTGGCATGTAACTTAAAAATAAATTGGCACGTAACTTGTTCACAGACACTGGCATTTAAACATACTGGAATTTGATCTAAAAAATACATGAATTCAATATTGTTATGTAACTTCAAAAAGTCTGCAATACAAAATATAGTATTTTACCAATACATTTAAGAATTAAAACATCATTGTTAATAACTAAGTTGTACCACTAACTTCTAGTGTCAATGTACATTTTTGTGAATTGTGACCTTCTTCTCCACATTTTCTGCATATGTACGGTCTACGTGGTCGCTTCAATGTTACAGATGTTCTAGATGTTGCAGATGGTGCAGGAATCTGACATGGTTGAGCATTTCGATAATTTTATCGGTTGTGACCGGATTTGTTAGGGTTTTTGCCCTAAAGCTTGTAATTTGTAAATGTGAATTGAACATAAATAAAAAAAAGTAGTATATTCATTCATTTTGTGTCATACTTTATATATAACATGTGCACTTAACATCCAAGATTGCTAGATGTAATTACGAACCGAGTATATGAGTGTCATATATAGATGGATTCAGTTTGAAACAAGCAATCGAAAGAGTCTATAGATAGCAAATAAAGCTGGGTACTTTATTTGTGGTTAATCTACAGCTGCGATCAATTCCGTAATATACGATGATCTTATCCTGGATCATTCATATGATGATATAAGAATGAAGTCACCTTGTATGATGTAATCATATAGGACTGAGCCACGATTTATATGAATCTCTACTTAAGATTTGTTTACGCTGAGATTCATATATATTGACAAATGATGGCTATATGTGGGTGATCTTAATCCTGAGTGTCTTATCGACTCCTTCAGGCTAGGTCGTAGTCTTTGATGTACCATGGGTGAGGTCGTAGTTACATTCCCGATCTATATGCTCTGTATGTTGGGATTGTGGTTTGGCTTGTGGCTGGGAATGTTTGTACACAATAGTGGAATCCATTCCTTCTTGCGAGAAGTAGATAGTAGTTCCCTAAAGGGTTGATTCGGGGCTTGAACAGTATGAGCGCTCTTCAAATTACGTATGTAATGTAAGATTTATTGTTCATTAGAGAATCAATGGTACTTAATGGAAAGATATAATTAGAGAGGTATAACAGACAATATGAGAGAGCACTAATTATGAACTACCTGTGGGGATCATACCATATGTAATAGCTATATTGATGGACACCAAGAGTTATTGGTTTGTGTAAAAATGTCTACAGTTGAGAGAGTGCGGCTTCAGGTTTTTAGTAGAATAACACCGGAGTTAATAATCATGAAATATTAATTAAAAAGTTTAATTAATTATTTCTAAGGATTATCGGAGCTCAAAATATTGTGGGTCTATTAGGTCCCCTTGCTAGCTCGATCAATTTAGGTAACAAGAGTCACGGTTAATTAATTGGATTGTCCAATTAATTGTGTTACAAAAGTGACACGTATTTAATCAGGAATTAGTTGAATAATGAGATTATTTAATTAATAGAAAATAATAATTATGTTAATTAAATAATTAGATTATTTAATTATGTAATTAATAACTATTGAAGGGTGTTCTTTGATATTTAATTTTGAAAGATAAGATAATGTGATTATTTTATTTTTCATTAAATATTGAATTTGACCGATCAACATACACCAACACATGCAATTAAAAGAGAAAAAAAAAACATAAAGAGGTGTGCGGCACACAAAAAGAAAAAAAAAGGTTTTTTGTTCTTGTTTTTATAGAGTGGCTCACCTTCACCATAAAAAAGAGCAAGAGTTGTCTTTTGTATTTTTTTCTCTTCTACCTTCATTCAAGTTTTTGAGTACTGTGACACGCTCACATGCCGTTACCAGTCCTGGAAGATAGCGAGGAAGATCAAGTGGTTCAAATCAGGAGCAAATCATTTTAAAGTGAAGGAGCCTCCAACGCTGGTATGAAATCGTTTTCACCTTCTTTGTTGTTTTCGATTATTACTGTACAATTAGATCTACTTGATGATTGCTTAAAAAATTTTAAAACCCTTCCACTGCGTAATCTGTAAATCTGAGTTCCAACAGGATTTACCATAAATTGTGCAATTTCTTGTCTTTCCATTTCTATGTTCCTCGGCGGATTTAAATCTCTTCTTTTTTTGGCCTTCCAGCTTGCGCACAAAAGGAGGCGGATAAACAACCCTTGATCTCACATCTTTAGGAATAGTCCATTCACTAGGATGGCTAACAGGAAAGATGTTCCCAGAATATGCTTCAATTCAATTAGTAGTTTTGTAGCAATCCCTACAAAAATTTGCAAAAGGCTTCTTCGCGAACCTGCTAAATTAAAGCGTATGAGTAATTAAATGAATCACATTTGATAAGAAGATAAGATACAATGGAACAAGAAGATAATAACCTTATTGCGGCTAATGCGTGGCGACATGACAGTTTATCAACTTGATATTTCATACAACTAAAAGTATTTTCATAAAGGTTCACCAAACCATCTTTATTTCCATCATTCATATTGAAGTTAACCAAATCAATTAGACAAACCGGGTACTTTTCTAAATCATAATTCCTTTCTTTTTTAAATTTGGTGGCCCATAGAGTCAATTGTGTCTGAGTTTTTTCAGCCTTGGTATGGCGCTTATAAAACCATTTTTTGATCATCTCTCTAATATACTCAGCCATGGTTGTTAATGACATTTGGCAAGCATGTACCAAACATGAGTTCATTGACTCAGCAATGCTAGAGGTCATCAAGCAATAACGCCTAACAGGAGAGTAAGCACAAGATTACCTTTCGGGCCCAACATTCATTAAATCTTGGAATGCTACCCTATTAACCTTCATCATCTCCAACATCACTTCCATGAATTCAGATTTCTAGTATGCCTTACATGCTTGTTTGAAAAGAAGACTCATATCCTTCCTTTTATAATAGTTTTTGATGTTTTGAGCCATCTGAAACACACAATATCCATGTGGTACATTAGGGTACACTATCTCCATTGCAGCCTTGATCCTAAGGTGGCGGTCGGATATGATCATCCAATCCTCAGGACTACTAATAGCATTTTTAAGCTCATTTAAAAACCAAGTTCATGATAGTTCATCTTCAACGTCCCCAAAGCCATATGCCGAAGGAAAAACCTAGTTGTTTGTATCTAGACATATAGCTACAAACAAAATACTAGAAAATTTACCCTTCAAATGAGTACCATCAATGGTAATAACCGGTCGAATCACAATACGAAATCCATCAAGTGAAGTGTCATGAGCGATGAACATATATTCAAACTGATTTGCATCATTGTCTTCATTGTAGTAATAGTCCCTGAATTTACTTCCTTCAATTGGTGACAGTAAGTAGGCAATTGTTTGAATGATTCATTGGGAGCACCGAAAACAGATGCCTCTGCATGATTCTTTGCCCTCAAAGCCTTGGTATACAACAAATGCAGTCTATGTTCCATTTGCATTTCAACCATGATGTCTTTGGGTTTTAGAGAGTGGCCATGTACTTGCAACTTCGGCACTAATAGTTCACCGACAGTCCAAGAATTTGCTTGTCGAAAACGTGCGTGGAAACCATTGATATTGCAAGTATGATCCTTTACGAACATTTGAACCACCCGATATTCTCTTTTTTGTATCTTAAATGCACTTAATTGGAATTCACATTCACCATCCTTACATTCGGCCTCATAACGTGTCTTGCTAGACCTTCCAGTTCAAGGTTCAAAATTCTCTTTCAAAGTATACATGTGCACCACTTGCTAAAGATCTTTCTTGCATTGAAAGAGTTTACTCTTGTATAAACAGCCATCACTTGAAATTTCTTCATCCATGGGATTGGGTTCTAAGGAATACCTTTTAGATCTAGGAATACTAGAAGCTCATGGGGTTGGATGTTCACCTGATCCCTCCTCACCCAATCCATCCTCTCCAAAGGAACTTGACGTGCCCCGAAAAGGTTTCTATATTAACACTACACTAATGAGGAACTAAACTACAATGGGAATTAAAGGGGCACGCGGGTGGTTCACCGATCGCAAGTGTACAAGTCGTACGAGTAGTAAAGGGTACACTAGTAAGGGTGGTCGTTCCCACGAGGAGGGTAACTTAGCTAACAAATAATTCTAGGTTATCATTGATTATCGGTTTCTAACTTCTAACAAGTTCACTAATTAATGTTATCTAAATCAATTATACTAAGCTTGCAATGAACTAAATTACTAAATCTACTACTACAATATGAGATTAAGCTAGATTAAAAGATGTTAGGGGATTGATTCATACAAGTAACAACCATTGCATTAACCAATCATTCATTATGCACAATCACAACCATTTTAAGGCATGCATCTTAATATCAATAATATAAAGTGCCAAATTCATTATCTTACACATAATCTAAAATCATAGACAAGTGATAGAGAGAGAATTTCTTAATAGTGATGTAGAGATTCTCTAACTAATCATAGTTATGAATTACTTAGAGAAATCTCTACAAAATAGATAGTGAAAGGTTCATACACATAGTGGACACTTTATGCATGATTATCAACTACCAAATGTGTACAAATATATGTATATGCAAGACATATCATCCATATATAATTAAAGTTCATAATACACACATACAAAGCCTTAGAGAGTGAAATAACAAATGGATTGATTTAATCAATGGTTTGATTACAAGAATTACATCAATCCCCTAACAAAAGGGTTTAGTTACACATAGAATTATATGAACTAGAAAGTACAAAAGAAGAGCAAAACAAACCCATTTGGATTGGTTTCTTGGCCAAGATGACTCCTCCTTGCAATCCAAGCATAATATCCTTCTAGAGCAACTCTAAAAGATCAAGTCTAGGTAACTCAAATTGGTGTTTGGCTACCTAGAAAGTGATGAGAAAATAACACTAAATGAGAGAGTTCTTCTTTCTCTAAGATTCTACACTAAGCTAAGTTATCTAAAAATAATCTAATCTAAAAGTTGTTTGTTAGTCTAAGGTAAGTTATCTATAAATATCTAGTGGTAAGGTGTGTTTAACAAGTTTGGAGAGGCAAGTGGGCAAGTTTGACATCATTTCTAGGTGTTCCCGCGGGTTTGATCACATCTGGTTCGCGGGTTTGATCTCATCGGACTAATGTCACAGAGATATGTGAAGAATTCCCACGAGTTGAGCCATTCTGGTCCGTGAGAACTTGCTTTGGCATGAAACCGCGGAGTTTCCGCAAGTTTGGGAGACTTTGCGTTTGAAAGAAACCGCTGGAACGAGCTTGAAAGCTTGAACTTGGCTATGGAGGTTTGGTGGACTTGGAGGATTTGGTGGAGTGAAAACACGCTGCATGAGAGGTTGGAATCGGTGGCAAACTGACTAGGGAAGGTTCGGCCGTCGTTCTAGGCAAAGAACCGCTAGAAATGGCATCGGAAAATGGTCAAAAATGTCGGGTTAAGCATCCGGGTCGTTACCGGGTCGGGTCAAGTTCACGCGGGTCGCTAGTGCCCGGTTTGAGGTTGAGATGCGTGACGTCATCATGACGTCATGCTTGTATCAGTATTAGTAGCAAAACACTGCATTCCACTTATGACGTGGCAGGTGACACCTTCCCTTGCTTGCGAATTACATAATGCACCGTTCAACTTTTTACTAATCAGCAAATCTTCAATAACATCTTCAGATTTGCACTATGACCCATGAATCTTCATAATTACGTAATTTCCCTCTTTTGCCCCTGATTTTGCTACTTTCCTCCAGTTTGGTCTAAAATACCCCTGATGAGCTGGAATACTTGAAATACACTTATTTATAATATTAAACACCTAAAGGCTCAAAAAATGGTTACAAAAGCTAAGTTAGAGAGCGCTAAATGTGAACATTTATAGTGCAATCAGAACCTTCACCAAAGGTAGCAAAACCCAATGGACCACCACTAGTAGAACCATCACCCACACCATCATTCGAGTTATTGGTGTCAACGTCGGCTATCGACACATCATCCGAGTTATCGATGTCTGACGCCTAATTGTTCTCTTGATCATCAACGGTTTTATCAGTACTTACAATTGGGTCTGATATTGGAATGGACCCACATGTTGCCAGTTGCTAGAGAAACCCGCAATACGTAGGTTGTTGAGTAGGTTGGTTAAATTCGACTGTAGTAGGTTGTCACCTTGCTCCACTATAGTACCATTCTGCACACAATTTGTTGGTCCCTTTTGAGAAATGGTGACATAAACCTCCGGTAACAAATTATCTTCATCCATCATACATGACACCTCACTGTCATTCTCAATTATCGGTCGAGCAATACCAATACTCGTACGTACCAATGAGCATAATTCTATGGTGTACGTAGCAACATCAACTTTGGCAACATCATGTACTAACTTCACCAAGGCATCATAAGTCAAAGCTCTAGGAACATGGACCCACTTTGTCAAACCACCCTCGTAACAATTGCCCAGCTTGCTTCCACTGTGATAGATGACCAATCTCTTTGTATCCATATTCCTGCATGTGAAGTATTTGACTTGAAAATTTAAAATGAATGGGGCTGACATGTAAAATTTTAACTAACTAGTATGTAACTTTAAAATAAACTGACATGTAAAGTTTTAACTAAAGACATATAACCTTAAAATGAATTGACATGTAAAGTTCTAACTAACCAGCATGTAACTTTAAAATGAACTCACATGTAATAAATGAATAACCGATGGCATGTAACTTAAAAAATAACCACATGACATGTAACTTTGAAATAAATTAGCATGTAACTTTAAAACAAACTGGCATGTAACTTCGTTAGAGAAAATTACAAAATCTGGGTTTCACTAAAAATGGAAACTACTCTCTTATTTTTCATATTCAACATTATGATAATTGTAAAAAACAACTAGGAAAAGATACATTCCTTTTCGAAGGTTGTTCGGCTCCGGATCTACTTTAACAGAGGGAAAAGACCACACAATGTTGTCAGGTTTCAGATCTAGGTCATTACAAAGCGAGAGAGACATAAATTGTTGCTGGGTTTTGGTCCGTCATTGCTGAAATGGGTTTCGATTTCGGTGGAAGAAACGAAATGGGGTGGAAGAGACGAGTCGGGGGTTGACGAAATGAAGAGAAATGGAATTGGATGGAATTTATGAGTTGGAGGTCGACCAAAAGAGAGAGAAACTGAATGGGTTTCTAGGTTCAATTTGCTTTTTTTTTATCTAGAGAGAGAGAGAGAGAGAGAGAGAGAGAGAGAGCTTCTGATTTATTTGAAATTTGGGATAGCATCACAGAACAAGAGTCTTACATATCGGGTGAAGAGAGAGATTCTGATTTATTTGAAATTTGGGATAGCATCACAGAACAAAAGTCTTACATATCGGGTGAAGAGACTAAAATTTTAGGAGGGAAAATGTTGGCAAATTAAATAAGCTGTCAGGGTAATTTTGGCAATTCAAGGTCAAAGATGATAAGAATAATAAAAAAAAACATTTGGCTAAAAGCAATAAGTCCATAAATTTTCTGACCATTTCTTGCAATTTCCTCTATATTTTAATATAATATACATAATATAGAATAATATTATATTATATATGTTCATATATCGTTTTATATATTATAATAATATAATATATAGTACATATATATATATATATTTATATTTATATATCATTAATATAATATATAATAATATATTATTATTTTCGGAAAGGAGAGTATTTTTGGAATGGAGTTGGGGCATATGAGGGTATTTATGGAATATAAATTTTAGTTTGGAATGGAAGAGCATTCCATTGGTTTTTGGATGAATTGTCTATTCCACCAAAATGGTCGAATCCCCATTCTAATGGAATCACCATTCCATTACATTTTAACAAACCAAACGAATAGAATACCTTTATTTCCATTCTATCCAACTGGCCTATAGAAGACTCGTGACATCAATTGTAACAAACATGATTTTGAATACAACTCTTGCAAAAGGAGAGAGATTTCCAACATGCATCTTGCAATTTGATAAACAAATGTAAAATCCAGATTACTAATTTATATGGGTAATTGAATTATTAACATGTTTCTTAGTATGAAACAAAAGAGTGCAAAAATAAATAAACAATTTTTTTAAAATTATATTTTTGAATTTTTTAAAAGTGAATGATTTAAAAGTTAAAATTTTACTTATCCAATATCGGTTTGTCCAAAAACCGATATGTTACTATAAAATAAATTCATATCGAGATTTTGTTTGGTGTTGAAAATATGAAGAAAAAGTTTAAAAAAATTATTAAAAATAAATAAAAAGTTTGAAAAAACTGTCAAGAAAAACTGTTTTTTTTTTACGGTTCTAAAAAACTGTTAAGAACTTATAACTGTTGACAATTTTTGAAAACTATCAAGAAAAAACTGTAAACAAAGACAGTTTTTCTTGTAGTGCACATTTTATTTGTTATTCCAGAAATATATGAAGAAATGTTTTATTTCAGTAATCTTTTTATTTTTTATTTTTATTTATTTTATTTTATTTATTTTTTTGGGTTTTTAGCAAAATCACTTGAATCACTTCAGTATATTTTAAGGTTTTTTTCTTCCTCTGTATTTTCCTTCTACGGTTTTATTTGTCATATTTCAAACAACAATAAAAATGTATTTTCAATTACAGAAGATTTATAATGAGGAAATTTTTAAAATCAAAGTATAAAAAGTCTGAAGGTGAGAGAGTGTTATTTATTTATTTATTTTATCTGTTTAAAAATCTAATGTCGGAGAAGAAAGAAAAAAAGTAAAGAAAGTTAACATGGGGATTATATTATATTAAAATTCAATAATTTGATTATATTAAAATTTAAGTTAAAGACATAAAATTTAATATGCTACGTATTTATTTTTATTTTTTTAGTATTACATTTACTCTTATTCCTTTTTAATTTTTTTAGGTAATTTTTTTAAGCTCTTTTCCATCGGTAGAATTCGAGTCCCTGACTTAAGAGTCATTTATCCAAACCCCAAACCCATCCACCTACCAGCAAAGCTATGCCCTAAGAACATGATATACTCTTATTCTTACTATAAAATTATCTACCGCATTTGTCAATGTGCATCGATTAACCCATTTTCTTGAGAGCATAATTTACTCTTATTCTTACTATAAAATTATCTACCGCATATCTACCGCATCGGTCAACATGCATCGATTAACCCATTTTCTAGTAAATTAATGTGCCATCCAATTTTTTTAACAGTCAAGGATGCTGCTGTCAAGAAAGGTTTCCTTGACTGTTTTTTAAATGCTCTTGACAGTTAAAAACTGTCAAGGAGTCCGGCCACCGCCGACCATTGGTCACTACCATCCGACCACCGCCGACTGCTGGCCGTCGGTCGTCGCCCAACCACCGCCGTTAACAGTTTTTTAACAGTTAAGGATGCTGCTGTCAAGAAACGTTTCCTTGACTGTTTTTTAAATGCTCTTGACAGTTAAAAACTGTCAAGGAGTCCGACCATCGCCGACCGTTGGTCACTGCCATCCGACCATCGCCGACTGCTGACCGTCGGTCGTCGCCCGGCCACCGCCACCTAATAATATAGGAATTGAACTTGAGACCTCAGGTCAAGAGTTGTAAGCCTTTACCACTTGACTACAATAATTGATATGTTAATAATTGAACAGTATTTATATATAACCTATATGAATTGTTAGAAATAATAAAAAAAAAACTTATATAATATAATATAATATAATATAATATAATATAATATATGTAATAATATATAATATATATTTTAATAATATTTTTTTAAAAAATAAAATTGGATTGACCTTAAGGGAAAAACATCACAAACGATCATATGCTGAAAAACCCTTAAACAGTATCCATATATATATAAAAAAAAAAAAGAGAAAAGAAAAGTAAAAAGAGACAAAAAGCAACAAAACACAAAGAACCAAGGGGAAAACAACCCCAAACAAAAAGAGGCACGCATGCCACACAAAAAAGAAAAAGAAAACATCAAGAAAAATGAAAAGACTCCCGATCCATACAGTCGTTGCCAACTAAAGTATAATAGAACGGCGGGGCAGAGAACCACCAAGAATCACCCTGAAGCTCCAAAGCATGCTTAGAAAGTGACTCTGCAACCTGATTCCTCTCCTTGAGAATATGGGAAACCTGAAAATTCATCTGTAAGATCTAGAAGATGCAGCGCTGCCACGCTTGACAAATCCTCCAAGGAACCATCTCAGAACGAGAAGAAAGAAGCTGAACCACATAAGAAGAATCACACTCAAGCTAGAGACGATGCCACCCATACTTCCATGCAAAATTAATGGCCAAAAAGGCCGTCAGAAGCTCAGCCTCAAACGTAAAAACCTGACCAATAAGAATAGCAAAGCAACCCTTCACAAAGGCTCTGCAGTTCCGAAAGATACCACCACAACCACCAAACCCTGGAGAGCCCATAGCAGCACCATCTGTATTCACTTTGATCCAACCAAGAGCCGGAGGTGACCAAATCACACTTTTGATTACCAGGGATTTAGAAGGGCGACCTTGAAGACCGAAACGATGAAGAATTAAAAGGTCGTCCATACAATTACGCATACAACCAATATCCAGGCGATTAGCCTCTGAAACTGCACGCCAAACCAAAAAAAGGATGGATCTAAAGTCCACCGACTTCCCTTCAATGATCCATTGATTAAGGGCAGTCCACACCCCTTATATTACTGCATGGATAGCCGCTTTCCATAAAATCCTAACCTGATCACTAAAGGAAACCCACATGGCCTGCTAGAAGAAAGATTGCCAAGTTTCGGTAGAGACACGTCGTTGGAAAACAGAGAAAACTGCCTTCCAAAGAGCAACCGCCGGGGGACAATGAAGAAAAAGGTGATCCGCAGATTCACTACTAACCCCCCAAATACTGCAACGAGAAGCCAACTAGAACCTAGACCTGTAAAGACGATCCTCAATAGGAAGCATGTTCAACATAAGACGCCAGGTCAAAGCTGAGCGAGAGTGGGGGATAAAACGGGACCAAACATCTCTCTACCAAACAACCTGAGGAATATCACGGAGAAACTGAGAATAAGCAGTCTTGCAAGAAACACAACAATCCCAAGAATTAGCCCAAACCAGAGAATCCACAACAGGAGAAATCATAATTCGATCAATCCGAAAACATAGATCCGGGAAGTGCGCTCGGAAACAATCGTCCATCACCCATCTACCTTCATGAATAAAATCTGAGACCCTTGCCCAAAGAGGATTAGCTAAATAATCTGGAATCCCTAAAAGCTCTAAAATGGGGACCCCCAACCAATTATCCCGCCAAAAGTCCTGTTGAGAGTTCTCGCCAATTAGCTAGACACTTTCCTTAAGAAGGGAACTATAATTTGTCCGAAGAGAAGACCAAATCGAGAAGGTGACATACCCTCCATCAGGCTTCTATAAATGCCTAAGATACCTCTCCCATAGAAATGAGAAAGCAAAACCATCAGAGGTTATAAACTTCCAAGTGAATTTCCGCAACAACGAGTCATTCAGCAACTTAAGATCTTCAAACCAAAACCACCCTGTGAGTAAGGCCTACAACAACGATCCCAAGCGACCCGAACTAACTTAGTCTCCTCATAGGAACCAGTCCATAAAAAGTTCCTCAACTTGCAGTTAATCAGTGATGACCGACCTAATCAGAGTAGCACGACCGGCTAGAAAGAAGGACTTGCCTTTCCATTTAGTGAATTTATACAAGATCTTATCTGTAATAGGATGTAACACCGCCTTTTGAGGCTTACCCCAAAACAAATGGACTCCTAAATAAGAAAATGGGAGTTGCCCAATATGCATACCAACCAGAGACTACAAACTACCAATCTGAGATGGGGAGATAGAAGATCCGAAATAAATTGAAGACTTACCCCAGATAACCAAATGGCCTGAAATATCACCATAATCCTTAAAAGCACCCATGATATGCTTCAGATTCTTTTGAGTACCTTTACAAAAGATCAGAACATCATCTGTATATAGCAAATGAGTCGGAGCCAAAACAACCTCTTGGGGAAGAAATTGGCAGAATTTGAGAAGAACCCACTAACCTCATCAATAATCTACTAAGGAAGTCTTCTGTAATACCAAACAAAAGCGGAGAGAGTGGATCTCCCTGACGAACCCCTCTAGAGTAACAGAAATACCCCTCTGGGACCCCATTAAATAGAACTGAAAGCCTAGACGAACGAAGAATGCCGTCTATCCAATCGACAAAAACAGAAGAAAACCCAAAAGCCTGAAGCACTCTACAAAGGAAAGACCAATCAAAGGTGTCAAACACCTTGCAGATAACAATCTTCATGGCTAAGTTACCCCCATAGCATTTCTTCTGCAGCACATTCACACAGTCAGAAGCCAAAGCAATACAATCCTCAATATGCCAGTCTCGAATGAAGCCGAATTGCTGAGGAGAAATAATCCTAGAGGCAACCCGAGCTAAACGATCAGCCAAATCTTCAAAGAAATTTTAAACAGAAAGTTACTAAGAACAATTGGTCGAAACTGATCAACCGAAATCGAGTCTCTCAGTTTCGGAAGAAGAACAATGAAGCTGGAATTGAGACCTGGGAAAATAACTCAAGTGATGAAAAAATCCTGAACAGCGAGGACCATGTCACTACCTACAATATCCCAACATCTTTGATAAAAACTACTAGAAAACCCATCTGGCCCAGGGGTAGAAGCAGCATCCATAACAAGTACCGCATCGTGAATATCATTTGTAGATGGAACGCTAGTTAAGAAAGCGTTCTCTGTGGCAGTTACCAAGGAAGGAATCACATCATCTACAATAGATAAATCTCTCCCAACTCAAGAAACATCCGAGGAAAAGAGGTCATAACAATAACTAATGATATGATCCCTGATGGTAGGTCGATCTTCCGAGAGAACCCCATTAATCGAAAGGGCTGATATAGTGTTACGATACTGCCTACGTTTAATAGAGGCATGAAAGAAAGATGTGTTCCGATCCCCATCACGAAGCCACCTAACTCTAGACCGGTCACTATAAAAGCACTCATGTCTGCATAATAACACATCAAGCTCAGAATGAACACTTGCCTCGGCCATAAAAAGATCATCTGAGAAACCCCAGTTAGACAAATCCAGTTGAATAGAATGAAGCTCCGCAGACTTCCCATTAATGGCAGAGTTAAAATCCCCAAAAACCTCCCAATTCCAAGACTTGAGAGTCTTCTTCAAGTTTCTCAACTTATAGATAACAACATGAGGAAGGCAACATACAACAGGAGAGCTCTAAATCCTACGAACAATAGCTATAAAATCGGAATGCTCTAACCACATGCTTTGAAACTGAAATGGTCAATGACTAGAAACTTCAAAATCTGATAACCGAACCAATAATAGACAGTGATCGGAACAAATACGGGGAACAGCCACACATGAAATTTTCCGCCAACAGGAAATGCAACAATCAGAAACCAAACTCTATCTAATCATCTCTTAACTCTAGTGCGGTTACTACAACCTCTAACCCAAGTGAATCGGGTACCTTCAGAATGAATGCCAACCAAATCACAATCATCAATCATCAACCTGAAATCCTCACACGAACCGTGGGCAGGAGAACGAGAACCCAAAGCCTTATGAGCACCCAAAACCGAATTAAAATCCCCAACAACCAACCAGGAAGAAGAAACCAAACTAACCATATCTCGAAGAGACTGCCAAAGAGACCTACGAACCACTGCAGAAGTGCTCGCATAAACAAAAGTGTAACAGTGCACCCAAGAACCGATCGAGAGCGAAACAGTAAGATGTTGATCATGACAATGAACTATCTGAGCCTCAGGAAATGAAGCACAAGTGAAAACCCAAATAGTCGGAATCAACCCACCCCTATCGTTCATACCCACCAGGCGAAGACCGAGCGAAGACCAAAAACCTGAAGAGATAGAGGACTTTTAATTTATTATTAAATTTTATAACTATATGATTTTAATAAAATATACATAATATATAATAATATAATATACATAATAGAGTAATATAAATATATTATATATATTATAATAATATAATATATAGTACATATATATAAAATATATTTATATATCATTAATATAATATATAATAATATATTATTTTTTTTCGGAAAGGAGGGTATTTTTGGAATAGAGTTGGGACATATGAGGTTATTTATGGAATATAAATTTTAGTTTGAAATGGAAGGGCATTCCATTGGTTTTTGGATGGAATGCCCATTCCACTAAAATGGTCGAAACCACATTCCAATGGAATCACCATTCCATTACATTTTAACAAATCAAATGAATAGAATGACTTTCTTTCCATTCCAGTCCACTCCATCCAACCGGCCTATAGGAGACTCGTGACATCAATTGTAATAAATATGATTTTGAATACAACTCTTGAAACAGGAGAGATATTTCTTAACATGCATCTTGTAATTTGATGAACTAATGTAAGACCCAGATTACTAATTTATATGAGTAATTGAATTATTAACATGTCTCTTAGTATGAAACAAGAGAGTGCAAAATAAATAAACAATTTTTTTAAAATTATTTTTTTGAATTTCTTAGAAGTGAATGATTTAAAAGTAAATTTATTAAATTTAAAATTTTACTTATCCAATATCGGTTTACTCAAAAACCGATATCTTACTGTAAAATAAATCTATATCAGGATTTTGTTTGGTGTAGAAAATATGAAGTAAAAGTTTAAAAAAATTATTAAAGATAAATAAAAAAATTAAAAAAACTACTAAGAAAAACTGTCTTTTTTCAAAGTTCTAAAAAATTGTCAGGAACTTATAATTATTGATAGTTTTTGAAAACTGTCAACAAAGATAGTTTTTCTTATAGTGCACAATTTATTTGTTATTCCAGAAATATGTGCAGCAATGTTTAATTTCAGTAATCTTTTTTTTTTGTTTTTTGTTTTTTTGTTTTTGGGTTTTTAGAAAAATCACTTGAATCACTTCAATATATTTTAATGTTTTTTTCTTCCTCTGTATTTTCCTTCTACGGTTTTCTTTGTCATATTTCTAACAACAATAACAATGTATTTTCGATTACAGAAGATTTATAATGTGGAAATTTTTAAACTAAAAGTATAAAAAGTCTGAAGGTGAGAGAGTGTTATTTATTTATTTATTTTATCTGTTTAAAAATCTAATGTCGGAGTCTCTGAGATGAAAGAAAAAAAGTAAAGAAAGGTAACATGGGGCTTATATTATATTAAAATTCAATAATTTGATTATATTAAAATTTAAGTATTACATTTACTCTTATTCCTTTTTATTTTTTTAGGTATTTTTTTTAAGCTCTTTGTCATTGCTAGAATTTGAACCTCTGACTTAAGAGTCATTTACCTAGAAAATTATATAATTCTTGACAGTTAAAAACTGTCAAGGAGTCCGGCCACTGTTGACCGTCAGTCAACGCCATCCAACCACCGCTGGTCATCGCCTGGACACCACCGCCTAATAATATATGAATTGAACTTGAGACCTCAAGTCAAGAGTTGTAAGCCTTTACCACTTAACTACAACATTTGATGTGTTAATAATTGAACAATATTTATATATAACTTATATGAATTGTTAGAAATAATAATAAAAATTATATAATATATATTATAATATACATAAAATATAATAATATAATATACATAATAGAGTAATTATAATAATATATAATATTTAATAATAATATAATATATAGTACATACATATAAAATATATTTATATACCATTAATATAATATATAATAATATATTATTATTTTCGGAAAGGAGGGTATTTTTGGAATGAAGTTGGGGCATATGAGGGTATTTATGGAATAAAATTTTAGTTTGGAATGGAAGGGCATTCCATTGGTTTTTGGATGGAATGTCCATTCCACCAAAATGGTCGAATATCCATTCTAATGAAATCACTATTCCATTATATCTTAATAAACCAAACGAATAGATAGATTTTCTTTCCATTCCATTCCACTCCATCCAACCGGCCTATAGGAGACTTGTGACATCAATTGTAATAAGCATGATTTTGAATACAACTCTTGCAATGGGAGAGATATTTCTCAACATGCATCTTGCAATTTGATGAACAAATATAAGACCTAGATTACTAATTTATATGGGTAATTGAATTATTAACGTGTCTCTTAGTATGAAACAAGAGAGTGCAAAATAAATAAACAATTTTTTTAAAATTATTTTTTTGAATTTCTTAGAAGAGAATGATTTAAAAGTAAATTTATTAAATTAAAAATTTTACTTATCCAATATCAGTTTGTCCAAAAACCGATATCTTACTGTAAAATAAATCCATATCAGGATTTTATTTGGTGTTGAAAATATGAAGTAAAAGTTTAAAAAAATTATTAAAGATAAATAAAAAAATTTGAATAAATTGTTAAGGAAAATTGTATTTTTTGACAGTTCTAAAAAACTGTCAAGAACTTGCAATTGTTGACAGTTTTTGAAAACTGTCAAGAAAAAACTGTCAACAAAGACTGTTTTTCTTGCGCATTTTATTTGTTATTCCAGGAATATATGAAGAAATGTTTCATTTCAGTATTTTTTTTTTTTTTTTCGGTTTTTAGTAAAATCAGTTGTATCACTTCAATATATTTTAAGGTTTTTTTCTTCCTCTCTATTTTCCTTCTACGGTTTTCTTTGTCATATTTCAAACAACAATAAAAATGTATTTTCAATTACAGAAGATTTATAATATGGAAATTTTTAAAATTAAAGTATAAAAAGTCTGAAGGTGAGAGAGTGTTATTTATTTATTTTATCTGTTTAAAAATCTAATGTCAGAGAAGAAAGAAAAAGAGTAAAGAAAGTTAACATGGGGCTTATATTATATTAAAATTCAATAATTTGTTTATATTAAAATTTAAGTTAAAGACATAAAATTTAATATGCTACGTATTTATTTTTATTTTTTAAGTATTACATTTACTCTTATTCCTTTTTATTTTTTTTAGGTATTTTTTTTAAGTTCCATACCATTGGTAGAATTCGAACCGCTGACTTAATAGTCATTTACCCAAACCTCAAACTCATCCAATCTACCAGCAAAGCTACGCCATGAGAGCATGATTTACTCTTATTCTTACTATAAAATTATCTACCGCATCGGTCAACGTGCATTGATTAACCCATTTTCTAGTAAATTAACGTGCCGCCCAATATTTTCTTAGTTAACTACCCTAACTACATGAAAATTGTACAATTCTTGAAAACTGTTAGGATGCTGTCAAGGACCGGCCACCTCCATCCGACCACCGCTAACTACCAGTTGCCGGTCATCGTCCGGCCACCGCCACCTAATAATATAGGAATTGAACTTGAGACCTCAAGTCAAGAGTTGTAAGCCTTTACCACTTGACTACAACATTTGATGTATTAATAATTGAACAATATTTATATATAACCTATATGAATTGTTAGAAATAAAAAAAAAAAAAAAAAACTTATTAGATAAATTAAAATTTATTTAACTGATCAAAATTCTAATTTATAAGACAGACATATATCAAAAAATATTTAATGAAACTTTTAATAAAATTACATTTTTTAAAACATATATAGTTGAGTTATTGATCTATACTCTATGGTCACGTTTGGTTTCATGACGAAATGGTAATGAAAATGAGAATGAGAATGGAAAGAAAAGGAAAACTAAGTTTTTTATTTGGTTGGAACTTTATACATAGTCTCTAAATTAGTATTATTTTGTTTGATTAACAACGAAATAGAATGAAGTTAACTCTATTTTGACCAAAATACCCCTAATTATAAAACATTTATAATAACATGATATACTATGGATAATAATAATAAAATATAAAAGTATATTATATATATTATATTATACAATATATGTAATAATATATTTATATAATATAAATATATAATATATATTATTTAATATATTAATATATAATATATATAATAATATAATATATAATACATATATATACATATAATACGTGTAATAATATGTATTATATATAATAATAATCTGTAAATTATATTATATAATATATATAATAATATATTTATATATATATAATATCTAATAATATAATATATAGTACATATATATAAAATATATATTTATATATCATTAATATAATATATAATAATAATATATTATTTTTAGAAAGGTATATTCTACTACTTACTTGCTTTGAAGAGTTCTAGTTGCACACACTCACAACTCATGCATATATCTAATACTTGTATGTTGTGTGTTTTTATATGTGTGTATTCATGATTGTTGAATATCTCTTCATACATGTTTATTTGATTGCATCTAGTTTATTGAAATGCCATAACATGTTTAGGCATTAGGATGCAATGCCATGAAGTCTCTTCACACATGTTCAAGTGATTGCATCTTCTTAATTGAAATGTCATGACATGTTTAGACGTTAAGATGTAAAGCCATGAACTCTCTTCATGCATGTTCAAATGATTGCATCTTGTTCAATGACAATGCCATGACATGTTAGGCATTATGATACATTCACATCCCTCACTTGCACTTTCTGTATGCTAGTCTTAAGTGTGGTGTAATTCGTTTCCGTTTGTGTGATCGGAAATGTCCGTGCTTGCATGATGGTGTGCATGTCTTAGCACGATGGTTGACCACTTGAGAAGGTCTTATTCATCTCTTGGATAAGTGTTAGTTCTGGTTTGGTTGTTTGGAGTAAAGTGTCTAGTTTCAAAAGATTGGATTTCAATGTTTTAAATGTTTTTCGAAACTAACATTTGTATGGTCTTGTGACCATAACTTTTTATAAAAAGATTTAAATTTATTTTTGTAAAATTCTAGACAAACTACACACTCATACCTTTCCAACGGTATATAATTCATAATATTTCATAACCGTTTGGATTGGTTTTGAAATCTCTAAAGTGACCACCAAAACAGGGCAACTCTATTGTTGTCCATTTCTGACCTTTGGTCACTAAATTTACCATAACATTTTTTAGAGATATCAAAATGTCATTCTATAAAAACGAGTAGAAATTAGACATCTATACCTTTCCAACGATATATATATAAAAGGTTTCGATATCATTTGGTCATGTTTCGGAGCGCTCGAATCTTGAGCTTCTACACTGTGGCGTTTACCGTGGAAATGCCCATAATTTTTCTATTTCTTCTAAAACGACATTGTTTCACTTGGGCACTATAAATATATATCTTTCTCATCATTTTGATTGCGGAGCCACAAATCAAACCTTAGAGAGAGAGAGAGAGGCTCTATATTCTTGAGAGAGAAAGCATCAAGCTTGCTTATTTAACTCTCCAAACCCAAAACCCATCTCCATCTTGCATCATTCAACATCATTTGAGCATGGGTCTTCATTTTTTCATGACTAAGTAAGTTAGAACTTCATTGAATATCATTTAATATTTTTCTTACTCTAGATTAGGTATTTATTGCTTGATTAAACACCTAGACTCTATTTATTGCATATATTGATTAGTCTTGATAACATGATTGAGTTTGTATTTTGATAGCTTAATTGATTAGGTCATTTTTGCCTAAAAGCTAAGTCATAAACATTCTTGTGTGATTTATTGATAACTAGGTTAATAGAGTGTCTTTTAATCAACTGGTTAAGCCTTTGAATGTTTATGTAGTGTTTTGTTGACAATTAGGTTGTTAGAAATCTCTACATCTAATTGAGACCTATATATATATATATTGTGATATGTTCAGGTGGTTCCCAAGCCTCAAAAAAATCATATTTTTCATTGAGAGCTTTTTCAAAGAAGTTCAAGAGTCCAAAATCATAGTTTTCACTTAGGATATTTCTCTAGTGAGAAAAATTCATAAAGAGCTCTTCTTTATCACTTAAAGTATTTCCCTTGTGCATAAAAGATTCATCTTGCATCATCTATGATCATATTGAATGCATTCATACATGGGTTTTCAACAACACATCTTGCTTGACATGGTTTTCACTAATTTCATCTAATCTTAGTGTTTTTCTAATCAAGCCATCTCTTTTATTACTTCTATGCTCTTAGAACATATTCTAGATACAAGATAGAGATTGTATGTGTTGTTTTGATTGAGTGATGTAGTTTGATAGTTGTTGTATCTAGGATGGGTTATCCTCTACATAGCTAAGCTTTATGACATGTTCTTTAGCATTTAATATCTATGAATGATTTAATTGTCATCTTATATTCCTAGATAAGCATCTAGTCTACCCCAGCTCTATTTGCATATTTTGGATATCTTTGCATATTCACATAGGGTGTTAATCTCTTCATTGAGAACTAAGTCTTGTGTTGCTACCGGGATTAGGTTGCTTAAATCACAAACAATTGGACTATGTTCACTTATATCGAGATTAGATAGTGGTGGTGAGTTATATACCGGGATTAGGCTGTAATCATCTTTACCATTAGTGGATTCGAGATTTGAGTGTGACGCACTTACCAACCCGTGGTTTTTCCCTGTTGAGGGTTTCCACATATATTTCAAGTGTTATTTAAATTCTGCACATATTATACTAGTTATATTGAATTGACTAGTTAGAGTTATTTTCATATATTTGACTTATAACGAAAATTGGGTAAAATCGGTTAAAATCTATTCACCCCCATCTAGATGAATATTGAACACACCGTTAATTGTTTCATTAAGGATAACCAATCCTAGATACAATAGCTATCACAAACAATCTCAATCATTTTAATGAGATCAATTAGCTAGATGTTACATAAACAAGAAAATCTAGCTATCACAAATAACCCAATCAACATATAATCTCAATCTTATATGTAGAAATTAATCTAAGAACATACGAGTAATAAATGAGATAAATTGCTAAGTAAGAACACTAATTATGTAAGATAATAGTGAACAACTTACCATACCATGTGTGTTGAAGAAAACTCATGCATTTGCACATACTAGATGATCCTAGTGATGCTTAGATGATGATTTATGCACATGGAGATGAGTTGGGAGAGTTCAAAAAACAATCTTGGTGCTGTCTCTCACTAAGGACTTCTTAATCTCTCTCTAGGGTTTTGTAGGTTTTGTTCCTTAAATACAAATGAGAGAAATAGATGTATTTATAGTGCTTAGATGATAGCCCTATAATATTTCGTAAATTTTCCTTCAAAAATGATCCAAATCGGACTCCAAATGAGTGAGATATGGTCAAATTATGAAACAGGTGCGGAGTAGTACATTGTTATAGATCTGTGCAGTTACTAGCGCACTGGCAAATCAGCACAACAACTTGCTTTTCGAGCGCCCCATATCATGACCAAACAACATTGAAACCTTTCGTATGATATACCGTTGGAAAGGTATGGATGTCTACTTTCTACTCCTTTTTATGGAATGACGTTTTGATGTTTGTAGAAAGTGTTATGGTAAATAGAGTGACCAAAGGGTAGACTTGGAAAACAGCAGAGATGCCCCGTTTTAGTGGTTATTTTGGAGATATCAAAACCAATCCAAACATTCATGAAATATTACGAATAATATACCATGTCTATGTGAGGTCATTGGAGACTCATCATGCATTTGATGTCTCCTTTGGTGTTGAGCCGGTTCACATCTTCAATGTTGTTGATTCGGATTGAGTTGCCTCCTTGGTTGAGGTAGCATGTCATGCCTTCTTGGTTGGTTAGACCATGATTGAGGAAGGCTTGGACATGGAGCTCTTTAGTGTTGAGCTTAAGCAATGCCCTTTGTTAGCATCTTCACTTGACCATTCTTAGATGACTTTCCAAGATCAATCTTCCTCCTTGGATGATGAGGAGGTAAAGCTTTGCACTTGCCTTGAGCTTGAGGTTGCATGATCTTATCCTTCTTCAATTCTTAAAGGTGCCTCATCTTTCTTTCCTTGACAATCTTCAAGGAGATGTCTTTATTGGCAAGCTCAGCCTTCATTGTCATCAACCTTTGATGGCAATCTTCAATCTCCTTTTTGTACTTAGACATTTCAATCAAGTTCGTCTTCAAGGAGTCATCTATCTTGGTCCTTAGTTGAAGGTTTTCTTTCTTCAGTTTATTGATTTCTTAGTTTTTCTTCTTTAAGGACACAAATCTTCTAAACTTCAATGTCGTAAGGGCCATCTCCTCATCAGAGTCACTATATGAAGTAGAAGTAATGATGTTAGAGTGAGTGCTCAAAGAACCACTAAGAGTTGAAGCATCCTCAACATCAACGGAGAGGAAATCAATCCACTCTCCAATAAATCCCTCTCTAAGTCTTTCACTCATAGTGTTTGAGTGAAATGAATGGAAATGTGAATGCAATGAACAAAATGCACACAAATGCAATACACGCAAATATAAGCAAGGATCAACTAAGTATGTCTAGGAACCTACTTTGATACCAATTGAAAATATTTTCTAGTGCGTGTCTTCTAAATACTTATGACATAGAGGGTGTGTGAATGGGTTGTTAATCCGTTATTACCAAAATTTTCGGATTATTCAATATTATAAAAATAACCCCAATTCAACAAATAACAAAATCAAGTATAAAATGCGGAAATTAAAGAACACTTGAATTTTAAGTGGAAACCCTCAACAGGGAAAAACCACGGGTTGTTATGTGCATCACACACGAACCTCGAATCCACTAATTGCAATGGTGTTTACAACCGAATCCTGGTCTATAACCCACCACCACTACCCGCAGACCTTTAAAAGTGAACCTAGTCCAATTGCTTGAGCACTATACATCGGTAGTCAAACAAGACTTAATTCTCCGATGAGATCAACACCCTATATGAATATTATGCAATATCCAAATATGCAAGTAATGTTAGGGTGCACTAAATGCTTATCTAGGATTATAATATGACAATTAAATCAATCATAGATATCAATATAGCTATATGTCTTGGCATACAACTTAGCTATGTTAAGGATAACCAATCTTAGATACAATAGCTATCACAAACAATCTCAATCATTTTAATGAGATTAATTTGCTAGATGTTATACAAACATAAAAATCTAGCTATCACAAATAACCCAATCAACACATAATCTCAATCTTGTATATAGAAATTAATCTAAGAACATACAAGTAATAAATGAGATAAATTGCTAAGTAAGAACACTAATTATGTAAGATAATAGTGAACAACTTATCATACCATGTGTGTTGAAGAAGACTCATGCATTTGCACATCCTAGATGATCCTAGATGATGCTTAGATGATGATTTATACACATGGAGATGAGTTGGGAGAGTTAAAAAAGCAATCTTGGTGCTTTCTCTCACTAGGGAACTCTTAATCTCTCTCTAGGGTTTTGTAGTTTTTGTTCCTTGAATGCAAATGAGAGAAAGAGATGTATTTATAGTGCTTAGATGATAGCCCTATAATATTTCATGAATTTCCCTTCAAAAATGATCCAAATCAGACTCCAAATGAGTGAGATATGGTTAAATTACGAAACAGGGGCTGAACAGTGCGCTGGTATAGACCCGTGTAGTTACTAGCGCACTGGCAAATCAACACAACAGCTTGATTTTCGAGCGCCCCAAATCATGACCAAATGACATCGAAACCTTTCGTATGATATATGGTTGGAAAGGTATGGATGTCTACATTTTACTCCTTTTTATGGAATGACATTTCGATGTCTAAAGAAAGAGTTATGGTCAATAGAGTGACCAAATTCAAACTTGGAAAATAGCAGAGTTGCCTTGTTTTAATGGTCACTTTGGAGATATCAAAACCAATCCAAACGGTCATGAAATATTACGAATAGTATTGTTAGGATTATGCTCAATAGCAAGAGTGTAATGTTGTAATTAACAATCTTTTTCATATTAATAAAGTGATTTCTGGTTTAACAAATCGTATAGCATTTATAGTTTGTATTATAATTGTCAAAGTAAATAATCATAAGGTCTAAAGACTATGGGAAAAGAAGAATTATTCGTACATCTGGATATGTATGTGGTAGACACAATTCTTTAGTTAGTCTTGAATATTGTTCACAACTTAAGTTAAAGGTTGGGCACCTTTATCTTGTTAAAGTTGTAGAATTATTTTGCTAGCATTTGAGTGGGATCAAATGAGATATGATGAGTCTAAAATCATCGGAGTGTCTTCGAGCAAAAGGATCTAGTGCACTGGGTGCATTGAACTGGATCACAATGAAAAGCTTTATCTAGAACCGTCAATAGATAATAGTCTTTTCATTATCAGGACAATCGGAGAGTCTATCTTAATCCTGAGATAAATGATGGACTTATGGTTGCAAGTGATATCATTTGAGTTATCAATGAGTACGATTATATCGCATAGTCTATCCTCGATAGTTTGGTGATATTCATTTGTTAATCGATAGAGGACTTCATTTATAGATATGGACATCGTGGCTCCATTTAATTAAATGAGAGTATAATATCATCATATGGATGTTTTGAGGTAATTGGATATTAAATCTCAACGTTGAGTTTTCGATAGTGTCTATTGAAAACATGGCTTCTGGACAAGTCAAAATATCCAAGTTCAAAACATGGTCATATGAGTAAATATGGTAACTTGGAGAGTTATAGGCGGTCTATGAACTCTTGGCGATTACTGATATTAATCACGAGGATACACTATCTCCAATATGATTGTCTAGGGTATGAATGAGGAGCATCTTCCTTTTCTATCTTTATTTAAGAGTTCAGTTTTAGCTCTTTAGTGGAATGAGTTAAAATTAATGGATCGGACCTAAGTGAATCATTTGTTGATTGTGATTAGGTTATGTCTATTGAAGCTTAAATTTAGATGGCCCGCCAAGATCCCCAATCCACACGGACTTGCATGGATCACTTGATATATTCTACCGGACCAATTTAAGGGTCCATCTAGAATTGCATTTAATATATTAAGAATATAATTTGCACATTATTTAAGTAATGGGCTGCTCAATTATATTAATATATTAATGAAAGACATGTGGGCTTGTTTCTTTTAGTAAGAATGGGTCTGGTTCACATGTGGGCTTTTTTATTTAAAGTCCAATGGATTAAATGAAATAGGAAAATAATATTAGGCCCATCTTATATATAAGTGGGGCGGCTAGGTTAAGGTTTTGACCTAAAAATATTATTTTGTTTCATTTGTTTTAATTAAATAAGAATTAATTGATTTATTGATTAATTGTTTAATTAAAGAAACAAATCTTTCCTAAAAGTAAAAGACTTGTTTGATAAGTAAATAAATAAATTAGTATTATTTATTTAATCAAATAAGGAGTCTTTTTTTTTTATTTAGTCAAATAAAAGAATAAAAATAAAAGAGTTGGATTAGGGTTTGAAGTCTATAAAGTTAAAAAGAATTAGGGTTGAATTTTAGTCACCCTATATAAGTGACATGATGAAATTCGGCCAACCCTAATTAGATACTACTTAGAATTCGGCAACCCTAAAGGAAAAAGAAGAAAAATTCGGCCAACCTATATATATGTTCTTATAGGGTTCGGCCACAATTCAATTAATTGGTGCTTGAGTTTTTATTTTCTTTCTTCTTCTTCTTAATTCTAAGAGAGTTTTTATTCTAGAGAGACAAAAAGGAGTGAAAAATTATTCTTTGATAGTATACAATTGCTTAAACATCAATAAGCTTGTGTATACGATATCGATCTAGGTTCACGCGAGTTTCGATCATAAGATTGTGAACTCAAAAGTGACCGGAATAATTTTGACATTCTTTTGATTGTTTTGTGACTAACAAAAAAAAGAAAGTATTTGTTTGGTCCATTCACAGGTTTGCAATTCAAAGGAAAGGGAGACCACGCTCCTAGGTGATCCACGTTCGTGCTCGGATTGAAGGTCTTGCGGATTACCATCGACGTAAGTCAATCGGATCACGCGACAAGAGGTAATTTACTTTTGTTGATATATATGCATGTTTATTGATTAAAAGGGTTTAAGGTTCATAAAGGAAAAATTTTAAAAGTCACTAAATCGTCTTTAGTATCGCTTCCGCTGCGTGTAACACTTTTATTTGTTTATTTTTCCCTACAATTGGTATCAGAGCCTAGGTTGAACCCTTTTAATTAATTAACGTATATTTACGTGGATCTATTTCTTTTTATTGTGATTATGCATGTTTAGAAAGAGATGGCACTCTAGGTATTCAAATATATAATTACATGTGATGTATGGATTTATATATATTTTATGTGGTTTGTTATTGCTCGATTTTGGCCCTAGATTTTCAATGTAATTTTTGTTTCGGAGTTGTAACAAGAAGGGTGGTCTATTATCGCCATAATTCCTTCTTGGTAGATTGCTAGGTTTTATTTTTTTTATATATATGTGCAGTATTTTTTTAGGGTTACTGCAGTTTTTTTTTATTTATTTTTAGTATGTGCAGTTTTTGGTTTGTAAAAATACTGCAGTGAATAAAAAAAAAAAAAAAATTTAATACTGCAGTATTTATTATATATATACTGCCGTAATATATTTAGGTCTTGGAGATTCGAAGACACGAAGCAAAACGAAGCAACCGGAACCAAGTACGAGCACCGTGCGCACCCTAGGAGTGGATTGGGCTGCGCATGACAAGCCCAAACTTTGGTGGGCTGCGCATGGCAGCCTTGTGTGGCCTTATGGGCTGCGCAAGGCAGCCCCTTTGTGGGGTTGTGGGCTGCGCACGCCCATGGGAGAAGGCCGAAGGATGAGCGTATGGTTGATGGGCCACCTGAAGATCTTGTATTCCCGACAAATTGTAATTTACTTGTTTTTCTAGGATGGGCCAAAATTGTTGCTATTTAATTTATGCTTAAATATTACAATATTTGTTATTGTATGATAACATGACATATAGAATAGGAGTGCCACACATATATCTCTTTTGGTATGAACATGCATTGAATGATTTAGGTATCTAAATTGGCATCTAGATAACTCGGTAAATCATTCTATGGGATTTAATCACACGCCTTAAATAATTGAGTGGGAGAAGGTGTTTTGGTAACACCTATGGCCTCCAAGGTTAGTTGAGCTTTATTATTTATTGGTAATCCCCCCAAGGGGCGTCCATGAATGGAATTTAGCAACATACTTCCTTACAAGGATAGACTAGACAATGGACTCAAACGAGATCTACTCCCCAAGGAGGGATTTTCGTGAGAGAAAATTGAGGGTCGATATCTTGGTAACACACTCAATGTAATTTTATTGATATCCTCCCAAGAGTTCTTGTCAGTAAAATTGCAAGGCTAAAATTGAAAACGCTGGTTGTTATGTTAACAATTAGGTGGGACCTAGTCTAACTAGTAAATGGTGCGAACTCCCAAAGGAGGCGTAACATTTATGGGTGTTAGATCACCGTTGAATTTTATGATTGAGTTATTTATTTAATTCAAGATAAATATTTAAAAGTGCTTTATCATGATTATTTACTTATATATGTTTTGTTTTATTCAGAAATCATGACCCCATCACTTATGAACATCCTGAAAGATAACACTTTAACTGGAGATAATTATGTCACATGGAAAAGGAAAATTGGGTTGTTACTGCAAAGTGAAAAACATAAGTTTGTTCTAACTACTCCTAAACCACCTGCTCCTAATAATGAATCTAGCATAATGTGTAGAGATAAGTATGAGCAGTGGAAGACTTCAGATGATATGGCAAAATGTTACATTATGGCCACTATCTCCGACGTGTTGCAACAGCAGCATGAAGGAATGGAGTCCGCTGCTGATATAATGATGTCTCTAGAGGAGATGTTTGCTATGAAGTCTAGGACGATTAAGAGAGAGGCAGTGACTGCTTTTATGAATCTTAGGATGAAACCTGGACAGGCTGTGAAAGATCACATGATGAAAGTCCTAGCACATCTCAACATTGCTGAACTGAATGGCGCTGAGATAGATGGTGAGACAAAGATTGATATGGTTGTCAATTCATTGTCAGATTCCTTTGATCAGTTCAAATTGGACTACACTTTGAACAAAAAGGAATACACCTTACAAGGCCTGATGCAAGATGTTCAAAGTGCTGAAAAGATCCTTGTGAAAGGCAAAGGTCAAGAGATTCATATGGTTGGTAAAGTTGCTATTGTTAAGGCCCGTCAAAAGGTCAAGAAACAACAGAAGAAAAAGCAACTTGGGCCTATCAAGAAGGAGACCAAGAAAGTAACCAAGATCAAAGGGAAATGCTTCCTTTGTGGTGAAAAGGGACATTGGAAGAGAAATTGCCCAAAGTCCCAGAACAAGAAGGAAGAAGGTAATTTGAATTATCTAGAAACATGTTTTTTGGCTGATTCTACAGATTCTTGGATCATAGACTCAGGAGCCACTAATCATGTTTGTTATTCCTTGCAGGGGTTTCAAGAAAGGAGAAAGCTGAGTAAGAATGAAATCAATTTGCGCTTGGGCAACGGAACGTTAGTGTCTGCAAGTGCAGTGGGAGATATTAGAGTTTATTTGGATTCTAGAAGGCATTTAGATTTAATAGACGTTTATTATGTACCTCAATTCAAGAGGAATTTAATTTCAGTTTCTTGTTTGAATAAATTTGGATATTCGGTTACTTTTAATAAAGTTTTTATTATTAGTAAGAATGACAAAATTATTTGCCAAGGTACATTGGAAAACGGTCTATACTTTTTGCATAGAAATATCTCTCACTCGTTAGACACAGAAATAACGGAACCTAATCATAAAAGAGTAAAATTATCAACAGATGAAACCTACCTTTGGCATTTACGCTTAGGTCATATTAACCTTAATAGGATTAAAAGATTGGTAAGTGACGGACCTTTAAGTGACTTAAAGGTTGATGATCTACCAACTTGTGAATCTTGTTTGGAAGGTAAAATGACCAAAAGGACGTTCTCTGCCAAAGGTGCAAGAGCCACTGAATGTTTAGGATTGATACACACTGATGTATGTGGACCTATGAGCATTCAAGCTAGAGGTGGATATGAGTACTTCATCACCTTCACGGATGATTACTCAAGATTTGGTTATGTGTATCTCATAAGACATAAGTCGGATGCTTTTGACATGTTCAAAGCATTCAAAGCTGAAGTGGAAAATCAGCTTGAGAAACACATAAAAATCTTGAGATCTGATCGTGGTGGAGAATATCTATCTGGTGAGTTTCAGCAATATCTTATTGATAATGGGATAGTTTCTCAGTTTTCTGCACCAGGTACACCTCAACAGAATGGGGTAGCAGAAAGGAGAAATAGAACTCTTTTGGATATGGTTAGGTCTATGTTGAGTTATTCAACGCTTCCTATTTCTTTTTGGGGATATGCTTTACAAACTGCTATATACATTCTAAACGATGTACCATCTAAGTCTGTTCCTAAAACACCGCATGAGTTGTGGACTGGGCGCAAGCCTAGTTTACAACACTTAAGGATATTTGGTTGTCCTGCGCATGTGTTAAAAGGAAAGACAGAAAAGATGGAGTCCCGTTCAGAAACATGTATATTTGTAGGGTATCCAAAAGAAACTAAAGGATATTATTTCTATAGTCCTTCAGATCTTAAAGTATTTGTTTCGACAAATGCTAAATTTCTGGAAAAGGACTATATGAATGATTTTGTGCCTAGAAGTAGAATTGTCCTGAATGAGATGTCAGGAGATACAATTCCACGAGAGGTTGCACAACCTAACCCAATTGTAAGTTCCGATCCAACACAAGATCAACAACCTACCATTCCTCGTCGTAGTGGGAGGGTTAGAACACAACCCGAAAGATACATCGGTCTGGGAGAATCAGTGGAGAATCTCCCGGACGACGATGATCCCTATACGTACAAGGAAGCTATGGAGGATGTTGATAGTCGCCATTGGCAAAAGGCAATGCAATCCGAGATTGAATCTATGTTCGATAACAAAGTCTGGTCCCTTGTAGACTTGCCTAAAGGGATAAAACCCATTGGGTGCAAGTGGGTATACAAGAGGAAAAGAGGTATGGATGGAAAGGTGGAAACCTTTAAAGCTAGATTGGTAGCTAAAGGGTATACACAGAAAGAAGGTATCGATTACGAGGAAACCTTCTCTCCTGTGGCCATGCTTAAATCCATTAGGATACTCTTATCCATTGCAGCATCATTAGATTTAGAGGTTTGGCAAATGGACGTCAAGACAGCTTTCCTAAATGGAAGTCTTGACGAAAGCATCTACATGATGCAACCAGAGGTATTCATTGAAAAGGGGCAAGTGGATAAGGTATGCAAGTTGCAGAAATCCATATATGGATTAAAGCAAGCATCCAGATCCTGGAACATAAGGTTTGATCAAGCTGTCAAAGGTTTTGGATTTATTCAGAATCCTGACGAACCTTGTGTATACAAAAGGATTAAAGGCGACAAGTTGGTTTTCCTGATTCTTTATGTTGATGATATACTACTCATTGGAAACGATGTAGGTGTATTGACATCAGTAAAAGAATGGTTAGCAAAACAATTTGATATGAAGGACTTAGGAGAAGCAAGTTTTATTCTAGGTATCCAAGTAATAAGGGATAGAAAGAATAGAACGATTGCATTATCCCAAGCTTCATACATAGACAAAATCTTGTCTAGGTTTTCCATGCAGGATTCCAAGAAAGGTATGTTACCTTTCAGACATGGAATCAAGCTTTCTAAGGAACAAGTTCCTAAGAATGAGCATGAAGAGCAATTCATGAGTAGAGTTCCATATGCCTCGGCAGTTGGAAGTCTCATGTATGCAATGCTCTGTACTAGACCGGATATTTGTTTTGCTGTTGGCATAGTTAGCAGGTTTCAATCGAAACCTGGACCTGATCACTGGACGGCAGTCAAGCATATTTTCAAGTATCTTAAGAGAACGAGAGATAATATGCTTGTATACTCTGGAGGGGATTTGGTTCCCGTTGGGTATACAGATTCTGATTTCCAATCAGATTCTGACTCCAGAAAATCCACATCAGGGGCTGTGTTTACTATTGGAGGAGGAGCAGTTATATGGAGGAGTATCAAGCAATCTTGTATTGCTGATTCCACCATGGAAGCTGAGTATGTTGCTGCATGCGAAGCTGCCAAAGAGGCTGTTTGGCTCCGCCAATTCTTGATTGACTTAGAAGTGGTTCCTAGTGCGAATAAGCAGATCACTATCTACTGTGACAACAGTGGAGCAGTGGCTAATTCGAAAGAACCAAGAAGTCACAAGAGAGGTAAACACATTGAAAGAAAGTATCATCTTTTAAGAGAGATTGTTCAAAGAGGTGACGTGACGATTACCAAAATCGCGTCAGCAGAAAATCTAGCGGATCCCTTCACAAAGGCTCTACCTTAGAAGAGTTTCGATGGGCATCTAGAGAATATGGGCTTAAGAGATATGACACATTTGCTATAGCGCAAGTGGGAGATTGTTAGGATTATGCTCAATAGCAAGAGTGTAATGTTGTAATTAACAATCTTTTTCATATTAATAAAGTGATTTCTGGTTTAACAAATCGTATAGCATTTATAGTTTGTATTATAATTGTCAAAGTAAATAATCATAAGGTCTAAAGACTATGGGAAAAGAAGAATTGTTCGTACATCTGGATATGTATGTGGTAGACACAATTCTTTAGTTAGTCTTGAATAATGTTCACAACTTAAGTTAAAGGTTGGGCACCTTTATCTTGTTAAAGTTGTAGAATTATTTTGCTAGCATTTGAGTGGGATCAAATGAGATATGATGAGTCTAAAATCATCGGAGTGTCTTCGAGCAAAAGGATCTAGTGCACTGGGTGCATTGAACTGGATCACAATGAAAAGCTTTATCTAGAACCGTCAATAGATAATAGTCTTTTCATTATCAGGACAATCGGAGAGTCTATCTTAATCCTGAGATAAATGATGGACTTATGGTTGCAAGTGATATCATTTGAGTTATCAATGAGTACGATTATATCGCATAGTCTATCCTCGATAGTTTGGTGATATTCATTTGTTAATCGATAGAGGACTTCATTTATAGATATGGACATCGTGGCTCCATTTAATTAAATGAGAGTATAATATCATCATATGGATGTTTTGAGGTAATTGGATATTAAATCTCAACGTTGAGTTTTCGATAGTGTCTATTGAAAACATGGCTTCTGGACAAGTCAAAATATCCAAGTTCAAAACATGGTCATATGAGTAAATATGGTAACTTGGAGAGTTATAGGCGGTCTATGAACTCTTGGCGATTACTGATATTAATCACGAGGATACACTATCTCCAATATGATTGTCTAGGGTATGAATGAGGAGCATCTTCCTTTTCTATCTTTATTTAAGAGTTCAGTTTTAGCTCTTTAGTGGAATGAGTTAAAATTAATGGATCGGACCTAAGTGAATCATTTGTTGATTGTGATTAGGTTATGTCTATTGAAGCTTAAATTTAGATGGCCCGCCAAGATCCCCAATCCACACGGACTTGCATGGATCACTTGATATATTCTACCGGACCAATTTAAGGGTCCATCTAGAATTGCATTTAATATATTAAGAATATAATTTGCACATTATTTAAGTAATGGGCTGCTCAATTATATTAATATATTAATGAAAGACATGTGGGCTTGTTTCTTTTAGTAAGAATGGGTCTGGTTCACATGTGGGCTTTTTTATTTAAAGTCCAATGGATTAAATGAAATAGGAAAATAATATTAGGCCCATCTTATATATAAGTGGGGCGGCTAGGTTAAGGTTTTGACCTAAAAATATTATTTTGTTTCATTTGTTTTAATTAAATAAGAATTAATTGATTTATTGATTAATTGTTTAATTAAAGAAACAAATCTTTCCTAAAAGTAAAAGACTTGTTTGATAAGTAAATAAATAAATTAGTATTATTTATTTAATCAAATAAGGAGTCTTTTTTTATTTAGTCAAATAAAAGAATAAAAATAAAAGAGTTGGATTAGGGTTTGAAGTCTATAAAGTTAAAAAGAATTAGGGTTGAATTTTAGTCACCCTATATAAGTGACATGATGAAATTCGGCCAACCCTAATTAGATACTACATAGAATTCGGCAACCCTAAAGGAAAAAGAAGAAAAATTCGGCCAACCTATATATATGTTCTTATAGGGTTCGGCCACAATCAATTAATTGGTGCTTGAGTTTTTATTTTCTTTCTTCTTCTTCTTAATTCTAAGAGAGTTTTTATTCTAGAGAGACAAAAAGGAGTGAAAAATTATTCTTTGATAGTATACAATTGCTTAAACATCAATAAGCTTGTGTATACGATATCGATCTAGGTTCACGCGAGTTTCGATCATAAGATTGTGAACTCAAAAGTGACCGGAATAATTTTGACATTCTTTTGATTGTTTTGTGACTAACAAAGAAAAGAAAGTATTTGTTTGGTCCATTCACAGGTTTGCAATTCAAAGGAAAGGGAGACCACGCTCCTAGGTGATCCACGTTCGTGCTCGGATTGAAGGTCTTGCGGATTACCATCGACGTAAGTCAATCGGATCACGCGACAAGAGGTAATTTACTTTTGTTGATATATATGCATGTTTATTGATTAAAAGGGTTTAAGGTTCATAAAGGAAAAATTTTAAAAGTCACTAAATCGTCTTTAGTATCGCTTCCGCTGCGTGTAACACTTTTATTTGTTTATTTTTCCCTACAAGTATATCATTGGAAAGGTATGGGTGTCTAGTTTGTATAAAAAATTTTAAAACTTATTTTGAAACTTTGTATAAAACGCTATGGTCACACGACCATGCAAAGGTCAGTTTTGAAAACATTGAAACATTGAAATCCAATCTTTTGAAACTAGACACTTCACTCCAAACTACCAAAACAAATCTAACACTTATCCAATAGAAGAATGAGACCTTTTTAAGTGGTCAACCATCGCACTAAGACATGCACACCATTGTGCAAGCGCGGACATATCTGATCAATCTTCGGGAAACGAATTACACCACACTTAAGACTAACATACATGAAGTGCAAGTGTGGGGTGTGAAGAGTGCACACACATAAGCATTAAAGCACAAATTTAAGATGAATAAAACATGCATGAAGATGTGTGTGTGTGTGTGTGTGTGTGTGTGTGTGTGTGTGTGTGTGTGTGTGTGTGTGTGCAACTAATCTCTTCAAGAAGCAAGTCAAGTGATTTACCTTTTGCTCTTGCTTTTGAAGTCACCGGGGATGCTTGGAAGCTTGCCAACGTGGACCTAAGCTACCCATTACAAGATCATCCCCAAATGTGGTTCGTCAACAAAATAAGCCAATCAAAATATGAGGACCTGGTACGAGGATATGTGTTGGTCAGTGACTTTTTTTCCTCGTTGGTGTATTTTGCAGGAACTTGGTATGAGGAGGAAGATTGGTTAGGGTAGACGACATAGCGATCTTTATTACCTTGTCGCATTGGCTTCACAAATATATCATCTTAAGAAATCCAGTCCAACTTGTTGCTTAATTATTGCATTTGCCGACTTGTGGCATCATCGTTTGGGACATCTCTCTCCAAGTCATTTAGATTTTTGTCAAAATATTTGTTAAATTTCTCTTTTAATTCTAATAATATATGTCATATTTGTCCATTAGGTGAACAAACTCACCTCCCTTTTGGCACTAGTTCAATTTCTAACTGTCATTCTATTTTTCTCATACATTGTGACATATGGGGTCCTAACAATATTGCATCTTTTTCAAGAGCACGATATTTTTTTTTTACTATAATGGATGATTTTTCCAGATTTATATGGGTATTCTCATGTAACAAAAAAGTGATGCATAGAGAGTTTTAAAATCTTTCTTTGCTTGCATTCAATCACGGTTTCAAAAAAAAAAAAATCAAACAAATTTGTATAAACAATTGGGGAGAATTTCTTTTACTTTGTGAATTCTTAAAGAAAATGGGGTAATTTTTAAACATTCATATGTTTATACATCGCAACAACACAGAGTCGTAAAATGAAAGCATAGAAATCTTTTTGAAATAGCCAGGGCTTTTCTTTTAAAGGCACATCAGCCCAAACATTTTTTGGGAGAAGGTGTGTTTACTACAGCTCGTATTATTAATCGACTACCATTTGTAGTTTTGGTAAAGCAAACTCCCTTCAAAAAATTGTATACCAAACATTTCAGTTTTTCACATATGCGGGTTTTCGGGTGTCTCGTCTATGCCACCAATCCTTACCCTTCCTCCAAACTCAACCCTCAGGCCACATAAACCATTTTTGTGGGTTACCCTTGTTAGGATTTATGCACTAAAGCATGCAATTTGTAAATATTATAAAAACATTAATAAAAGAAGTAGTTCTTTCATTCAATAAATATGACTTATACGCTTATATCACTTGTGCTAAACATCCAAGATTGCTAGATGTAATCTAAAACTGAGTATATGAATGCCATATGTAAAGGAATTTAGTTTGAGACATGCAATCTAAAGAGTCTGTAGAAAGCAAATAAAGCTTGGTACTTTATTTATAGTTAATCTACAACTACGGTCCATTCCGTAATATACGGTGGTCTTATCCTAGACTACTCATATGGTGATATAAGAATGGAGGCACCTTATATGATGTGATCATATAGGACTGGGCCACAATCAATATGAATATATCACCAAGATCCGTTACATGAAGAGATTCATATATATCGACAAATAATGGTTGCATATAGGTGATCATAATCCTAAGTGTCTTACTGACTCCTTCAAGTTAGATTATAGTTTTTGACAAACCATGGGTGATATCGAAGTAGCATTCCCTGATCAATAATTCCATATCTTAGAATCACGGTTTGGCTTGTGACTGGGAAGGTATGCACACAATAGAGGAATCCACTTCTTCTCACGAGAAGTAGAAGAGTAGTTCCTTTAAGGGTTGATTCGGGACTTGAACGATTAAGAACACTCTCCTTCTTATGTATTGGAAGGAATAATATAATTGTTCATTAGATAATCAATGGTACTTAAAGGAAAAGATATAATTAGAGAGTTATAACGGACTTTATGACCAAGCTCTAATATGAACTAGTTATGGAGGATCACACTGAAACAAATATTATGGCATGTCTAAAACAACCTAGGGGGGGGGGGGGGGGTGAATGGGTTGTTAATCCAATTATTACCAACTTTTTTGGATTAGCCAATATTAAAAAATAAACCCAATTCATCATACAATAAAATCAAGTATAAAGTGAAGAAATTAAAGAACACTTGATTTTTTTACGTGGAAACCTTTGATAAGGAAAACAAACGAGCTATTTTGCTAGCCACACACAGTCCTCAAATCTACTATTTGTAATGATGTTTACAACCTAGGTTGCCTTCAAACATTCTCGGTCACTAGCCCATCACTACTATCATGTGGGCTTTTAATAGTGGTCCTAGACCCATTTGCTTGTTCACTAAGCTACCTTATTCACATGACTTGATTCTCAATAAAGAGATCAACAACCTATGTGAGTATATGACTGTTAAGTTTTAGATTTTTATTGGCTTTATTTCATTGCAAAACTCTTTTTATTTGTATTGGTTAGTTGTTTAGGTGATTCTTAGTGAAAATAATCTTCAAAGGAGAAAAGCAACTTCTCATGCAAATATCGTCTTTAAGAGGAAAAACGCATTCTTGGAAGCTAAGGTATTGAGACACTTCTTTCTTTTACAAGGCATAAGTGCACACACACACAATTCTTTCATGTGTGTCCTTGCATTGTTGTGCTACATTTGGTATACCACATTCACACACTCATTGAAGTATGCCCATGCATTGAACTCATATTGGCAAACATTGTGAAATTGCATGTTCTAGGACTATCTTTAGGAAATAGCATACTTTTGTTACTTTGTGTTTATTTATTTTTTTGTTTTTATTGATTTTGTTCTTGAACATACACTTATATGATTCCATATTGAGTTTCGGTCATTTCGGTTACTCACTCCTTAGGTTTCGAGTCTAAACTAGGAAGCTACGCTACTTTACGTTCTCATACGTTGTGTTGTCTTCGTCATCGTGCATCAAGTCAAATTCATAACCATTTTTGCAAATTTTTGTAGTCTTCCTTGTGTGCGAGGGATTCATGATTCATAATCCAAAAACATACTCAAATTCAGAGTTTGAATGCCCGAATACTGCTGAAAAATGCGGGAGGAGTGTGAGGGAAGCAAGCATTGGCCAACGGCCAAGCTTGGAGAGGCGCGTGTGGAGGTCGTGAGCCTCACGACCCATACACCTCTCTGCCCCATGAGGCTCACACATCCCTCACGGGGTGTTGAGGTGTCGTGTCCTGATTCTTCTTCTTTTTCCCTCTCTCTCTCTTTTAAATATCTTCCTATCTCTCTCCAAATTGTGTGTGAAGAAAAAATTGAAAAAAGATAAAGCAAAAATTTTCTTCAAATTTTTGATTTCTTGTTTTGATCATAACTCTCTCATTTCAACTATGAATCAAGTGATTCAAAAGACAAAAATGTTGGTCTTGTAGAGAGGAACAAACCCCAAGCTTTTTCAGAACCAAATGATGTCGTGATTTTTCACAGTGAGCAGATTTCAGTCTGAGGTTCATCATTTGTGGGTGAAATATCTTTTTCTTACTTTCTCTTTTGATCATCTCTTTTAATCTTTCTATTTGATTGATGAAATGTATTAAGGATATGTTATTTCACATTCTAGGCTTGTTTGATTGATTGATTGTTAAGTTTTAGCTTTGTGATCATTTTTGAATATCTTTTAGCCAAACTTGTTTAACTTGAAATTGATTCTAGAAATGACTTGTATGATGTGTTTCATGATGATTTCTAGGTTTGATTTCATGATCTAAGAACTAGGATTTTTGAGTGTGATTTTCAAATATCCTAATCTAGTTCTTATTGATTCATATGCTTTGTTTTCTAGATAACTTTGTGATTGTGTGCTGATAGCATTATCTAGGCATCACTTGCATGTTCATAGGGTTTGTGTGATCAAATTTCTCTATTTGTTTATGTTTGCATCATGTGCATCACTTAGATCATTTTGCCTTGCAAAAGGTTGAAGTCTCTTTCAAAGTGAGTGATGCTTTGTTTAGAGCAAGAAGACTTGGCTAGGACATGTGGTGCGGATAGTCAAGCGTGAAGTCTTAGTTAGAATCAAGAGGATCTGGATAACTAAGCAAGAAGTCTTATCTAGGATCAAGGGGTTCCGGATAGATAAGCAAGAAAGCTTCAAAGAGACGTGAGTGTCTTGGATAGAAAGTTTCTTCTTAGAAGTGTAGGACACATCTTAGATAGGAAGTAGGCTAGGTGATTCACTAGGCCCGAGGGTAGATTAAGAGTTGATAGCTTAGGGTGGATATCATGTGTTGATTGCCTTGTGTGTGTATCTCTTTTTCGTCATAGTGAATTGTTTGTCGGTGGTTATAGTATCAACTCATGGACATTTCCTCTTAGGAAATCTTACCACGTAAAAAATCCTTGTGTCAAGCTTTGTTTTACTTTTCACTATCTTCTATATCTTTCATTGAATGTTTCACTTGTGAATTATATCTTAATTTTGTGTTGTTTGAAGCAATTTATTTGTTAGACACACCAAGTGTGCACATCATTGTTCTGCAATAAGTATTTAGGAAGAAATTTGACATATACCTATTCACCCCCCTCTATTTATATATTACACTATATTGCTTAAGGGAATTTCATTTGGTATCAGAGCGGGTGTCTAGAAGCAATTAGATAGATCCTTTCATTATAGTGCTTGTGTTTTTATTTTTGATAGTCGTGATTAAGGAAGTGTATTCCCATGTGGCTTCTTTTGTGGAACCTATTGACTTAGATGAGAAAAAGATCAATGATCTTTGTCATGAGAATGAATGCTTATCTAAAGTCAATGTGTCTCTCAATAAGAAGCTAGAGAATCATGGTCTAGGCCCAAAAGAATTTAATGAACTTAAAGACAAGATTCTAATTCTAGAAATGAACCTTAAGGATAGCAATGATAGACTTAGCATCTTGAAGCAAGAAATTGAGCTAATGGATAGTTCTCTTGATAGTGCTAGGAGACTTGAGAATATGCTTAAAGCCAAACTCAGTGAGCTCCAAAATCATCAGAAAAAGAACGAACAATGGCTTACTAAATCTCGTGAAGATGTTAGGAAAAGCAATGATATCTTAAAGAAATTTGCCATTAAAAGTAGGGTGATTAGTGATAAACTTGATGAGGCAAGTAGAATGATTAACAAGATGTCATCTAGTTCAAACAAGGTTGAATCTCTCATTAGAAGTGGTAAGCATCCATGTGACAAATGAGGTTTGGGTTATATCAATGAGAAGGAAACCCCTTATACTAACAAATCTATTTTTGTCAAAGCAAGTGTTGAAACAAATATAGGTACTCTCTCTCTCAAGGTAAAGCAATGATAGCTACCGGAGGTGCCTCTACATCAATAAGGAACTTTAATGTAAGAACTCAACAAGTTCAAAGTCAAAAAGCATCAACCTCAAATGCAAGAGGTGGAGCATCAAGGGTTGGACTTCAAAGAGGTAAAATTGTGAGAAGACCAAATGCTTTGGAAGAAAATGCAAATGGTGAATTTCTCAAATTCATACCTATTTGTCATCATTGTAACATGGTAGAACATATTCGAATTAAGTGCTTTGAGTACATACGGAAATGCAAATTTGACAATGCTTTACATGATATCTTTGAATGGTCCTAGGTAATCATCCATGTATGGATTTAAAACTAGACCTAGGAAGACCTTGGAAAAGTATGTTGTGAAGAAACTTGTTGATGAATTGCTTGCTAAATCTTGTGTTGTGTGTAAGGATTCTCATTTATTGATTGGCTTATTTCATGGACAAACCACATATTGGGGTTTAAATTATAATGGTAGTCTAGGTTATTGAGGATCAAGCTCAAAGACCCTTTCAAGTCCTCAGGGTGATAAGCATTCCAAGGTATATTTCTAAGTGCTTACTTTGCTTTGAAGAGATATGGTTGCACACACACACACACACACATTCCATGCATATCCATACTTTGTGTATATTGTGCGTGTTTTATATGTGTGCATTCATATTTTTAATGACTCTTCTTGCATATTTCATTGATTGCATCTTGTATGTCAAATGCCATGTCTCATGTAGTCTTAGGATGCATTGTCTAAGTATAGGCGCTGTACACCCGCCCTACAGGCGCCGTTCGTACAACGACCATTAGGTGATTTGAGCATATTTGCTCTTGACTGCTCTATGACCGCCCTACGTAGAGTGGTGCCACTTGTCAATTTAATTATCGCCTATGTTTCACCCTTCATCCGCCCTATGTAGAGCAGGTGTAGGGCGGCTCTTAAAATCCTGAGAGCAACCACCCCTTGTTTGCTTAATTTTCACCCCTTTACGTAGAGCGGCCATGAAGAACTTGTTCTTCATTTCCCAGGTGAACCGCCCTACGTAGAGTAGGTGTAGGGCGGCCAAGACAAATTTTAGGGAAACTTATGAAAACGACCTCACTTCATTTTGACTCCATATATATATGCCTCAATGTTATTAGGTTGTTTTTAAGTGAGTTAAAAATCATATTTTTCCTAGAAAATATTTCAAAGAGAAAAATACTCAAAAAATCATCTTTAATCACTCAAAGCTAATCCTCTTTGCATCAAAGTTCATATTGCATCATCTAGGCCTACATAGGATGCATCCATGCAAGGTCTTGCATCATCACTTCTTCCTTGGTATGGTCTTCACTAATTTCATCTAATTTTAGTGTTTTTCATATTAAGACATCTCCTTAATTACTTGTATGTTTTTATATCATATGCTAAATACAAGATAGAGATTATTTGTGATATATTGATTGAGTGTTGTATTGTGATAGCTATCTAGGTTTTGCTTAATCTTGATTAGCTAAGCTTTATGATATGTCATTTAGCTATTGATATCTAGGATTGCATTTATTGTCATCTAATCATCCTAGATTCTTGTTTGTTGTTTGAATATCATCATATATTCACATAGGCCATTTATCTCTTCATTGAGAAGTAAGACTTGTGGCTAAGATTGCTTAGGCCACAAGCAAATTGGACTAGGACCACTTTTAAAGGCTCGTGGGTAGGAGTGAGGGGTTATTGACCGTAGTGTTTGACGAGGTCAACATATGTTATAAACTTCATTTCAATTAATGGTTTCGAGGTTCTAGTGTGGTGCACTTAACAGCCCGTGGTTTTTCCCGGTGATTGGGTTTCCACGTATATGTCAAGTGTTATTTAAATTCCACACCATATTACAATTGCTATATTATATTGACTAGTTAAGGGTATTGTCGTAATCTTGACATTACACAAAATTTGGGTAAAATTAATTAAAATCTATTCCCCCCTCTAGATTAATATTGAACACACCGTAATTAGTTTCAATTGGTATTAGAGCAGGTTCCTAGATACATTTAGGTGATCCTAGCTCATTCTTGGTGTGTTTTGCATTTTGTGTGATTTGTGATCATTCATACATTTTGCATACATTTCATTTCATTCATTATACACAATGAGTGGAAACAGTAGCAACGATGAGGGTGCTTCGAGCACGCGACCTCCTCTTCTTATTGGCTTGAATTATGCCTCGTGGAGAGGCAAGATGGAAGCATACTTATGCCTGATCCATGATAAGGCATGGATGGCGATTGAAGACGGGTATACTCCTCCTATGATGATTCCTGCGGGTGGAGGAGAAGAAGTACTTAAGCCTAAGGCACATTGGAGTAATGGAGAATTTGATTCCTCAAAGTGGAATAGCAAGGCGTGGCACGCCCTTATATGTGCAGTGGATGAAAATCAATACAAACTGATTTAAAACACTAGGATAGCTAAGGAGGCATGGGATATCCTAGAGGTTGCACACGAAGGAACCGAGGTTGTCAAGGATTCTAAGCTTCAAGTCCTTCAAACGCAATTTGAGTTGCTTAAGATAGAGGAGGAAAAATGCTTCAATGATTTTGAAGTCAAGTTGATGGATATTGTCAATCAAAGCCATTAACTCAGTGATCCATATTTTGATAGGAGAGTCAAGCAGAAAATCATAAGGTCTCTCCTCGATAGGTTTGAATCAAAGGTCACAGCTTTAGAAGAAAACAGTGGATATAAGGACATGAAACTGAGTGAGGTAATTGGAAGACTCCTCGCCTACGAGTATAGGAAGGTTCCTAGCTCTACACCTTCTAAAAAGCAAAAAAGGATTGCTTTGAAAGCTTCCAAGGTTGAAAAAGAGGAAAAAGATGACACGGACGAAGACATGGCTTTGTTGCTAAGCAGATTCAAGAAGTTTGTCAAGTTCGAGAAGAAAGGCTTTGGATCCAAAGGCCAAGACTTGTAGAAAAAGGCTGCTTTCAAGAAGTTTGAGCCTAGGCAAGAGGAGAGCAAAAAGAAAGGGATCCGATGCTATGAGTGTGGCGATATAGGACACATTGATCAGTCTAATTTTATGCTTATATTTCGCCCTTTGTCCTATGTATTTTGCCTGTCCTTTGAGTCATTTTTGGTGGTTTGATGTGTTTGTTAAGACTATGTAGGATGTTTTCATTAGCAATGCTGAGGAATCCATTTGCGGATGAATTGGAGTCAAAAAGTGTCAAAAAGGGCAAAACTGTCTTTTACCATAGGCAAGACCGTCGACTATGTAGTGCTTTCTAAGCGATCCAGCAAGTGATCAGCAGTAGAGGAAGGTCCAAGATTTTCCGCCGGCCATGCAATGCCCTCTAAGCAGTCCAGCAGGCGATCAGTAGCAGATGAGGGATTAGTAATTTCCGTCGGCCAGACCGCCGATCAGGCACATGCCACCCAACTGGTTTAGCCAGCGTTCACTCCCAGTCGTGCGTTATTTGTGGGCCGCCGCTCATGCACCTTACCCAGGGAGTGGTCCAAGGGGCGGTTGTGCACATACATGTTTCTTTCAAGACTCTGACTAACCTATTTTAAAAAGGCAACCTATTTAAGGCGACGAGAGAGGATTTTAAAAGGACGGCTGGGGAGAGGAACAGAGGACCCTTACTCAATCTTTTCATCCATCTTTACACAGAGAAGATTTGGAGACAAAGAAGATTTCAACATTGAAGATTTGAAGAATTCATTGAAGGCCTCAATGGGTTTTATCTCTTCTCTCTTTAGTCTTTCAATTTCGATGATGTGTAACTAACTCCATACTAGGGGATCGATGTGAACCAATGTAATGCTCATGTTATGATTCAAACTCCATATCTTTATTAATCAATTCGGATTTAGATTTGCTTACTCTTGACTTGCATTAACCTAATGGAAATTAATTGATACTTGTCTAGGGTTTTGATAATTTATAAATTGAGATTGCGCTAGAGGAATTTAGGTTGTCTTAATTACTTTTCAATTAAATGAGTATGATTGTTCTCGACATAGAAATTACTGCTAGACAATTTTGGTTCAATAATTCTTGCACGTAATGGGTTCTTGGTGATGGCTTACACCTTTGACGAGGGTGAGTTGTGATTGAGAACACGTGGTTAACTCCCGAGTAATTAAGGTAATACCATAATTAAGATGAGAATGAACTCTGAATCTGGATTGAATCTATTTAGTGGAATTAGTTGATGAACATTGAGTATTGCATATGGGGAACATCGGTTACCTAGTTTTCCATCTTTTGATCGCATTCACCAATTCTTTGTTAAATTGCTTTCTTAGTTTAATTTAGTTCTAAATCAATCAATCACTCAATCTCAAATCTCTTGGTTACTGTTACTTACTTAGCTTTAATTAGAATTAGTTTAATCGATAAATCACTTTTCCTCGTGGGAATGATCCCTACTTGTCGCTGTACTTATCTCACGATTCGTGCACTTGCGAGTTAGGTTTTTATAACACAATTTTACACATCAAGTTTTTGGTGCCGCTGTTGGGGAACTAGTGAATTTATTGGTTATTTCTAGTTTTAGTTCTAGTTAATATGTTCAGTCTAGTTTAGGTAGTCGAGTCATTAATTTTTAGCTTTTTATTTATTTATTTATTTTATTATTTATTATTTATTATTTTTATCTTTTTATTTCATTTTACTTGTGTTTGTCTGATTCTGATTTCAGGAGTTTACAGTAGATGCAAGGTAGATGATCTTAACAGGGAGAATTGTTACCTTTGAACAATAATATTGATCGTATAAGAAATCCAACAATGGGGGATGCTGAACATCGGAATCAAGAGAGACTTAATCAGGGTTTTGACCCAAATCAAAATCTTGTTCAAAATCCGGTTTATGAGCCAGAACCAGAGCCCGTCAGAACCATGAAGGATTACAGTAGACCAGTTGTGAGAAACCATCTTTTGTGCATTGTGTTAGAACCTGCAGCAAGAAATTATGAACTAAAAAGTAGCCACTACAGCCAGTTACCTATTTTCCGTGGTATACCAGATGAAGATGTGCTTCTTTTCTTAAGAGAGTTTTACGCAGCAATACAATCATTACCAACCTACAGAATTACAGAAGACCAGCTGCGTATGAGATGTATCTCATATTCATTGAAAGATGAAGCAAAGACATGGTTGTTGACATTGTCTTTTGCATCTTTGAGAACATGGGATGAAGTAAGGGAAAAGTTGACTGATCAATATTATGCACCTCAGAAAACTAGTGAAATCCCTGCTAAAATTTCGAGTTTCTTTCAACAAGATAATGAGACTTTTTATGAGGCATGAGAACGGTTCAAGAAGTATACCAAAGATTGTCCTCAGCTTGGATTTCTTACTAACCAGCTAAGTTAGTGGTTTTATGATGGTCTAACTGAAGTGTCAGGTCTTTTAGTTAATAATGCCTGTGGAAGATCCATGTATGACAAACAACTTGAGGAGGTATACTCTATCTTTGAAAAGATGGCCAAGAATTCTGGTAACAAAAATTCCAGGAGGAGGAAGGGAATGTATACCATAGATGCCAACATAGAAAGCTCCATTCAAATAGCACAAATGAAGAAGCAGATGAACGCAATGGCTATTACCATAGATCAATTAAAACAAAAGCCGGTTGTAGGTGAATACCAAGTAGGAGGTCCTAGACTTGGAGAGGAAGAAGAAATTCAAGCCATGAACAACTATAATCCCAGACCAAGAAATGATCCATATTCTAATACTTACAACCCAGGTTTGAGAAATCATCCCAATTTTTCATGGTCAAACAACAATCAGAATTCTGGAAATCAATAGGGAAACAATAATCAAAGCACTGGAAACAAATGGGGCAACAATAGCAGCAACCAAAGGTAGCTGAATGTAGGGAAATATAATAAATAAAAGTGGTAAACGCAGCGGAAGCGATACTAAAAACGATTTAGTGACTTTTTAAAATTTTCCTTTATGAACCTTAAACCCTTTTAATCAATAAACATGCATATATGTTAACAAAAGTAAATTACCTTTTGTCGCGTGATCCGATTGACTTACGTCGATGGTAATCCGCAAGACCTTCAATCCGTACACGAACGTGGATCACCTAGGAGCGTGGTCTCCCTTTTCTTTGAATTGCAAAACTGTGAATGAACCAAACAAAAAACTTTCTTTTCTTTGTTAGTCACAAAAACAATCAAAAGAATGTCAAAAATTATTCCGGTCACTTTTGAGTTCTCAATCAAATGATCGAAACTCGCGTGAACCTAGATCGATATCGTATACACAAGCTTATTGATGATTAAGCAATAGTATACTATCAAAGAATAATTTCACACTCTCTTTTGTCTTTTTAGAATAAAAACTCTCTCTTGGAATTAAGAAGAAGAAGAAAGAAATAAAAAACTCAAGCACATTAGATTATGGTGGCCGAACCCTATAAGAACACATATATAGGTTGGCCGAATTTTTTCTTCTTTTTCCTTTAGGGTTGCCGAATTCTATGTAGTCTAAGATTAGGGTTGGCCGAATTCTATAATGTCACTTATATAGGGTGACTTAAATTCAACCCTAATTCTTTTCAACTTAATAGACTTCAAACCCTAATCGAACTCCTTGATTTTTATTCTTTTATTTTGACTAAATAAAAAGACTCCTTATTTGATTAAATAAATAAAACTAATTTATTTATTTCCTTGTCAAACAAGTCTTTTACTTTTAGGAAAGATTTGTTTCTTTAATTAAACAATTAATCAATAAATCAATTAATTCTTATTTAATTAAAACAAATGAAACAAAATAATATTTTTAGGTCAAAACTTTAACCTAGCCGCCCCACTTATATATAAGATGGGCCTAATATTATTTTCCTATTTCATTTAATCCATTGGACTTTAAATAAAAAAAGCCCACATGTGAACCAGACCTATTCTTACTAAAAGAAACAAGCCCACATGTCTTTCATTAATATATTAATATAATTGAGCGGCCCATTACTTAAATAATGTGCAAATTATATTCTTAATATATTAAATGCAATTCTAGATGGACCCTTAAATTGGTCCGGTAGAATATATCAAGTGATCCATGCAAGTTAGTGTGGATTGGGGATCTTGGCGGGCCATCTAAATTTAAGCTTCAATAGACATAACCTAATCACAATCAACAAATGATTCACTTAGGTCCGATCCATTAATTTTAACTCATTCCACTAAAGAGCTAAAACTGAACTCTTAAATAAAGATAGAAAAGGAAGATGCTCCTCATTCATACCCTAGACAATCATATTGGAGATAGTGTATCCTCGTGATTAATATCGGTAATCGCCAAGAGTTCATAGACCGCCTATAACTCTCCAAGTTACCATATTTACTCTTATGACCATGTTTTGACCTTGGATATTTTGACTTGTACAGAAGCCATGTTTTCAATAGACACTATCGAAAACTCAACGTTGAGATTTAATATCCAATTACCTCAAAACATCCATATGATGATATTATACTCTCATTTAATTAAATGGAGCCACGATTTCCATATCTATAAATGAAGTCCTCTATCGATTAACAAATGAATATCACCAAACTATCGAGGATAGGCTATGCGATATAATCGTACTCATTGATAACTCAAATGATATCACTTGCAACCATAAGTCCATCATTTATCTCAGGATTAAGATAGACTCTCCGATTGTCCTGATAATGAAAAGACTTTTATCTATTGACGGTTATAAATAAAGTATTTCATTGTGATCCAGTTCAATGCACCCAGTGCACTAGATCCTTTTGCTTGAAGACACTCAGATGATTTTAGACTCATCATATCTCATTTGAACCCACTCAAATGCTAGCAAAAGAATTCTACAACTTTAACAAGATAAAGGTGCCCAACATTTAACTTAAGTTGTGAACATTATTCAAGACTAACTAAAAAATTGTGTCTACCACATACATATCCAGATGTACGAACAATTCTTCTTTTCCCATAGTCTTTAGACCTTATGATTATTTACTTTGACAATTATAATATAAAATATAAATGCTATACGATTTGTTAAACCAGAAATCTCTTTATTTATGAAAAAGATTGTTAATTACAACATTACACTCTTGCTATTGAGCATAATCCTAACAATCTCCCGCTTGCGCTATAGCAAATGTGTCATATCTCTCAAGCCCATATTCTCTAGATGCCCATCGAAACTCTTCTGAGGTAGAGCCTTTGTGAAGGGATCCGCTAGATTTTCTGCTGACGCGATTTTGGTAATCGCCACGTCACCTCTTTGAACAATCTCCCTTAAAAGATGATACTTTCTTTCAATGTGTTTACCTATCTTGTGACTTCTTGGTTCTTTCGAATTAGCCACTGCTCTACTGTTGTCACAGTAGATAGTGATCTGCTTATTCGCACTAGGAACCACTTCTAAGTCAATCAAGAATTGGCGGAGCCAAACGGCCTCTTTGGCAGCTTCGCATGCAGCAACATACTCAGCTTCCATGGTGGAATCAGCAATACAAGATTGCTTGATACTCCTCCATATAACTGCTCCTCCTCCAATAGTAAACACAGCCCCTGATGTGGATTTTCTGGAGTCAGAATCTGATTGGAAATCAGAATCTGTATACCCAACGGGAACCAAATCCCCTCCAGAGTATACAAGCATATTGTCTCTCATTTTCTTGAGATACTTGAAAATATGCGTGACTGCCGTCCAGTGATCAGGACCAGGTTTCGATTGAAACCTGCTAACTATGCCAATAGCAAAACAAATATCTGGTCTAGTACAGAGCATTGCATACATGAGACTTCCAACTGCCGAGGCATATGGAACTCTACTCATGAATTGCTCTTCATGCTCATTCTTAGGAACTTGTTCCTTAGAAAGCTTGATTCCATGTTCGAAAGGTAACATACCTTTCTTGGAATCATGCATAGAAAACCTAGACAAGATCTTGTCTATGTATGAAGCTTGGGATAATGCAATCGTTCTATTCTTTCTATCACTTATTACTTGGATACCTAGAATAAAACTTGCTTCTCCTAAGTCCTTCATATCAAATTGTTTTGCTAACCATTCTTTTACTGATGTCAATACACCTACATCGTTTCCAATGAGTAGTATATCATCAACATAAAGAATCGGAAAAACCAACTTGTCGCCTTTAATCCTTTTGTATACACAAGGTTCGTCAGGATTCTGAATAAATCCAAAACCTTTGACAGCTTGATCAAACCTTATGTTCCGGGATCTGGATGCTTGCTTTAATCCATATATGGATTTCTGCAACTTGCATACCTTATCCACTTGGCTCTTTTCAATGAATCCCTCTAGTTGCATCATGTAGATGCTTTCGTCAAGACTTCCATTTAGGAAAGCTGTCGTGACGTCCATTTGCCAAATCTCTAGATCTAAAGATGCTGCAATGGATAAGAGTATCCTAATGGATTTAAGCATGGCCACGGGAGAGAAGGTTTCCTCGTAATCGATACCTTCTTTCTGTGTATACCCTTTAGCTACCAATCTAGCTTTAAAGGTTTCCACCTTTCCATCCATACCTCTTTTCCTCTTGTATACCCTCTTGCACCCAAAGGGTTTTATCCCTTTAGGCAAGTCTACAAGGGACCAGACTTTGTTATCGAACATAGATTCAATCTCGGATTGCATTGCCTTTTGCCAATGCGACTATCAACATCCTCCATAGCTTCCTTGTACGTATAGGGATCATCGTCGTCCTAGAGATTCTCCACTGATTCTCCCAGACCGATGTATCTTTCGGGTTGTGTTCTAACCCTCCCACTACGACGAGGAATGGTAGGTTGTTGATCTTGTGTTGGATCGGAACTTACAATTGGGTTAGGTTGTGTAACCTCTCGTGGAATTGTATCTCCTGATATCTCATTCAGGACTATTCTACTTCTAGGCACAGAATCATTCATATAGTCTTTTTCCAGAAATTTAGCATTTGTCGAAACAAATACTTTAAGATCTGAAGGACTATAGAAATAATATCCTTTAGTTTCTTTTGGATACCCTACAAATATACATGTTTCTTAACGGGACTCCATCTTTTCTGTCTTTCCTTTTAACACATGCGCAGGACAACCAAATATCCTTAAGTGTTGTAAACTAGGCTTGCGCCCAGTCCACAACTCATGCGGTGTTTTAGGAACAGACTTAGATGGTACATCGTTTAGAATGTATATGGCAGTTTGTAAAGCATATTCCCCGAAATAGGAAGCGTTGAATAACTCGACATAGACCTAAACCATATCCAAAAGGTTATTTCTCGCTGCTTTACCCCGTTACATTTGAGGTGTACAAGTGCAGAAGGCGAGAAACTATCCCATTATCAATAGAATATTTATTTGGCTTCATCAGATAGATATTCTCCACCACGATCAGATCTGAAGATTTTTATGTGTTTCCCAAGTTGATTTTCTACTTCAGCTTTAAATGCTTTGAACATGTCAAAAGCATCCGACTTATGTCTTATGAGATACACATAGCCAAATCTCGAATAATCATCTGTGAAAGTGATGAAGTACTCATATCCACCTCTAACTTGAATG